>CP139509.1:447432248-447580171 GCA_021014915.2 Artemisia tridentata subsp. tridentata | reverse complement strand
TATGTTAGTGTGTTTCTAACGAGTTTTTGCATGAAAAATATCACACAACCAGTTTATAAACGTAATGCCATCACCTCCTTAGTTTAAGCAGGACTACAAGACATGTTAGGAAATCCAACCAAAACAAACACACACAAAAATAAACCCAAACTGAAAGTGCTAAAAATGTAAATCGACATAGTGAGTATAGTTTTTAATTGTATTAATTGTTAGTTTTATGCGCAGAGGATGAGCACAACTCGTTGCCCAACGATTTTCCATATTATGAGTTTTGTGCATCACCCCAACAAATGTTCACTCGTCTGCAAGCTGAATTCGGTGATAATTCTATTTTGAGCAATGCCCAATTAGTATATTTCAATGATGAACCGTTATGTGAACCCTCATTTCAAGTTGAGCCTGAAAGCATACGCATAAAGCAGATGCTGAAGTTTGTGGACAAGTAATGGAGTCTCCGTTAACAGAGGATGTTAATGAAGAACAAGAAATCGTTCATGATAGCTTAATTAGTATGAACCTTGAAGCAGACTTGATTAGCGTCCTTGTGAACCTGGTTAAGTAGGGGTCACATTTGGCTGTTCGGGTGTGAGCTTTTAATGTTTTCTTGTCAATGCTGTAAACATCACATGTAAAATGCTACTCATGTTAATTAAGTTGTTGAATAAACAGCCCATGTACAATATTACTTGATCAATTTAACTGTATTTTGAAGTTGTGTATCGACATAGTTCTAAGTTTTTTGTGTCAGGCCAACCGCCAAAGAACCAAAATATCAGATTAAGAGTCGAGACTAGTAAAGCACTAATATGTGAACCGACTATCAAGGGGGTCTTTAGATTAGCTGGCATATGGAGCTTATTCGCTTATTCTGATTTCAAAACACATTAAACCCAAAATATTGAGCTTATTCACTTATTGGCTTATTCTGTTTTGATGGCCTAATCTATAAAAGACTAATGAATTAATTTGCAGCAGACTTGCAGACTGGTGAATAATTCGCTGCATTTGATGGCCCAATAATGAAGACAGGTGTTTGGATATAGCTACCATTTGAAAAGGACCAAAAACACCACTCATGATCCGTTACCACTATCTGCAAGACTGCAACCTGTCAAGGACATTTTAGTGGTGGGTTCATCAATTCCCATTTGAAGAAGTGCTTCCTACTTTATCCTTTGGAAACTTTTTTGAAGCAAAGTGATTCCAAATGAACAACAATCAAAACAAACACACAAGGATATATAAAACACACTGGGAACTCTTATTTCATCATAACCAAACAAACTGGTAAACATCCTCCAGTTACACATAACATCCATCACAGAACATAAACAAACCAAACAAAACCAAAATTAATATAGTACTAATCATCAATAATAACCAAACACAAATCAAACTCCTAGTTCCTCAAAAACCATGAATCTTGATCTGCTCTTTCTTAACAATCCCAGCACGAGTCAAAAACGCCGAAACGTTCTTCCTTTGATCACCTTGAAGTTGAATCACTTTACCCAATTCCTTATCATGAACAACAGTACCATTACAACAAAACTCCTTCTTCAAGTCTTTGAGAATCTTCTCGTAACTAAGCTCTTTTTTAAGACCTTGAACTGTTGTCAAGCTTTTTCGACCATTTCTTTGTTGAATACGAATATGAACATACTCTTTGATACCAGCACTACCACCTGAGTCTTGTTCGATATCAGAAAATGGGTTGAATGCAGATGGGATCTGGACGTCTAATATATCAACCATGAACTTTGTTTGAATGTTTGTAAATACCTTACTGCATACAAAAAAAAAAAAAAAAAAAAAAAAAAAAAGATTAATCATTAGTACAAAACTTAAGGATGTAAAGATCAAAAGGGGTGTTTGGGACTGGTTTAATTAAACTGCTTATATGCTTAAAAAAGAACATAGCTTATAAAGTGCTTGCTTATTTTGCAGATGGAAATATCAAAAGGGGTGTTCTGGATAGCTTAATATAAAGTGCTTATTTGCTTAATAAGATGACAGCTTATTAAACGCTTATTTATTTTGCAGATGAAAATATCAAAAGGGGTGTTTTAATCAAATTAATATAACCTGCTTATAAGCTTTAAAAAAGAACAGAGCTTATTAACTATGCTTATTTATTTGAGAGAGAGCTTTACAAAGTTCATTTAAATACTAAAAGATCCCTGCTTGAATAATAAGCAGATAAGCAATTCTTTTAATAAACTACATAAAGGATCAATCTATATATGATTTCTTTCTTAAATCTTTTTTACAGCACCAATTTCAAGATCCAACCTTTTAACTGAATCCGGTATTCCCAATAAAACTCATTTAACAGTGTGTTCAAAATTTCTCATCAATATCATAGCTTTTAATCAAAATAAGCTGTTTCTTTAACAACAAGATTTCTTATTTAGAAAAGCAACAACAACTTCAGCAAAACAATACAAATAAAGATAGCCATAGCATATCCAATAAGCTAAATCAACAAAACTGTATAATAAATTATAATCTATCTATTAAAGGGTGTTCAAAATAAGCCATCAAGATCATAACTTTTTATTAAAAAATAAGCTGTTATGCTAAAAACACAAAATTATTACCTAAAAACGCAACTACTTTAACAAAACAAAGATAACCATAAGTATTCTAATAACTCTAATAAGCTAAAAGGGTGTTCAAAATAAGCAGTTTTATAAGACCACCCAATTTTTTTGATGAAAAAAGCCATTCTTTTAACAGAATCAATACTAAAGATAACCAATAGTAAATAATCTAATAAGCTATGATTATAAATATAAATAAGAAGAAGAATAACATACCTAAGATCGCTTGATTAATCCGCAAAGAAGAGAAAAGATTGAAGTTTTTTATATGATGAGAAAATTGGTGTGATGGTTCAAGGGTTTATATAGGATGGGAACCGGGTCTTTTTTATGGCGGTGAGTGTATTGGTATTTGGGTCGGGTTATACGAGTTGACGTGTGGGTTAGCTGTCTTGTATATTCTGGACTTTACCTTACCTTACCTGGTTGGCATTATAATATGATTTAAGATCAAGACCGCACTTCTTTTACATATGAAGTGAGTAATCCATCTTTATTTGATTTAATGGATGATATTAATCCCAACAATTAAAAAAACACACTTTCATCATTTTTTTTTCAAATATTAATATCTTTCAAACCGTTAATCATTAAGCGAAAAAAATAATATACCATTACAACGAGCATTTAATTATCTTTCTATAGATAGGCACTTTGATATACTTTCAACAAAATTAGTTTTTTCGTGTTTTTCAACCTTTTTTACGTTTTTTTCATTTTTTTTTCGTTACTGAAATTTGCATGAAAATATCATATGTGATTTAACACTAATATCACATGTGATTTTTCATGCAAATTTAAATAATGAAAAAAAAAGACGGAAAAATGAGAAAAAAAGTGAAAAAAACTATTTTTTTTTTTGTCGAAAGTATATCAAAGTGCCCGTCTATAAAAAGATAATTAAATGCTCGTCGCAATGGTGTAATTATTTTCGCTTAACGATTAACGGGTTAAGAGATATTTAAATTATTATAAATAGGTGAAATATTAAAATGTTTTTAATCTCAACCATTGATATCATTTTAAATGAATGATAGGGATGAGTCCCTTGATATGTAAAATAACTCTCCTCTTATAATATTTGTGGTAGAATCCTATTCCAATTACATGTCTACTATGTTATGCTAATCCAAATCAGCGTCGTAGTTAAGCTAACCAAGACTTTGTACAAAATTTTATGTGATCATTAAACATGACGATCATAAATTTAGGGGGTGCTTGTTTCAGCTTATGGTTTATTTGGTTTTACGCTCATTTTTATAAGCTCACTTTTTGTGATTTATTTTTAAAACTTTTCGTCTTATATAAGTATCTTGTGTCATAATAAACTTATATGAGCCGAAGTTTTAAATAAACCACATCATGAAAAATCAACCTAAAATCAAATATGCCATAAGCAAACTATATAAGCCCAAAAAAACACCCCCGATATTACACACCAAAAAAAAAAAAAAAAAAAAAAAAAAAAAAAAAAAAAAAAAATTGTAGTATTTTGATGATCTAGCTTAAATTTAACAAATATTTACAACATAAAATTATATTACATTAACAATATTTTGTTTGAAGTAAATTCTGAGGCCCCAAATAAAAACTGTGGTAAATTTTGAGGTCCTTAAAGATTTGAGGCCTTGTGCGATGACATACTTCACACACCCTCATATACGGCTCTGATCCAAATACCGATTGTTTACTCCATTCATCTTAAAATAAGTGTCTATATTGTTATTATTGTTATTTTTGAATGTTCTAAAATAAGCATCCTATTTATATTTTAACTAATGAAAAGAGACTTTAGTGAGTAAATATGATATTTGATTGATGGACAGTAGAGTTTCTGAGATTTTCTAAAACTTTCTGCATTTTAAAATTTTTGAGAGGAAAGGAGAATTTTCTTTAGGTAATTTTCTTTTTTGTTCGTAGTTCATGAGATTTATGTTTATTGTACATATACAAATCAGGTAAAGCATAATTTATATTTTTGAGAAAGTTAGCGGGATTATATTGTTATTGTTTGAATCAAGTGAGGATTAAACTTAAGACTTTTTATATTTTTAGTGATAAGAATAACAAAAGAGGTAATTTTGTAAATGGACAAGGCTACCCGGGGAGGGGGGGGGGGGAATCATTTTTCTTCTCAAAATAGACATGGGCTACTTTGGATATGGGCTACCATACTTAAAATCATGACACGTGTCTCATGTATTACTGTTTTGTCTTATTATGTCTTATTATAAATGACATATATACCCTCTTCTTAGAATTAGGCTACCCACTTTACCTTAGGCTACTTTAAAATTGGGCTACCCACTTCACCTTCTCCGGCCAACACCTCCGAACTTCAAACCCAGAATCCGGCGACCACCACCACCAACCTCCGGCCACCACCACCACCAAACTCCGGCCATCATCACCAACCTCCGACCACCACCAAAACGCCACCCCATACACAATCGGATCAGACTTGGTTTCAAGTCCAAAATAACAAATCCAAACCCAATAATGATCAAACCGAGCCACAAGGGTCTCGGCCTGATTCCCGGCGCGGCCCAACGAAGGAAACCCGTCCCCAAATCTATCAATTTGCGATCCTAACTAAAACCTAAACCAACTTTACTCAAATCCAAATTAACAAGAAGTCACAAATAAGCTCGAAAACACGCTCAGTCTTGAAATAGTCGAAGTATAATCCCACAAATGAGCTCAGAATAAGCTCGAACATAATTTCTTACAAGAGCTTATGACTCAAACGTATAGATCTGAAAATATAAACACGTAAAAACACCAAGATGATGATACCAACACGTTTTAAATTCATTTACCTCTAAACACGTTTTAATATTTGTTTTAAAGATGCACCGATTCACACAAAAATCGTGTGAATCGTTGTTTCTCTTGACCAAAAACGTGTACTACTTACCCAAACCGGAGGAAGAAAAAAAGAAAAGAGAAAGAGGAAGTGGCGGTGGAGGATCAAAACACGAGCAACAATGAAGTTATCTTCCAAAGCCTTCCTTATGAGCGGATCTATACAAGAGGGTGACGATGGTGGTGTTTGGTGGTGGTGACGGCGGTGCCGGAGATGGGTGGTGGCCAGGCGAGGGTGGCGGCTGGGTTCAAGAGAGGAGAGGGTAGTAACAATTTTTAGGAGTGTTTTATACCAGTGGATTTTTTAATGGTGGTGAATTGGTGATGGGTGGTTGGTATATATGTAATAACTAATGAAGAAGAGGGTAAATATGTAATTTACATTATACATGTGTCATGATTTTAACTTGGTAGCCCAGATCCAAAGTAGCCCATGAGTTCGAGAATCAATTAAGATAAGAGTAAGATGTTTCGAGGTGTATAATTTGAAATTAAGAATCACGTTTTAGAAAAAATAAATGATTACAAATAAAGTGAAAAGGGCAATCACCTTTTTCGATTTATTTTTATTGTCACATTTATATTTTCGAGTTATTCAAAAACTTACTGTAGACTTCTTAACTAAGTCGGTCATGAAAAGGTTTTACAACTGGAGTCGCTTTATTTTAGAAACCCAAAAACTGCTACTTACCAAGGGACGGATCTCAACCGTCGGATCAAAAAAACAAATTTTAAGAACAAAAAACACGGAGGGACCACTTCTGTAAATTCAGCAAACTTACCTCACCAACCCCAACCCCAGACCTCTCACTTTACACAAATTTCCTATCAACAAAAACTCACTTTCTCTCTCTAACTAAAATAAAAAGCTGCCATAAAAATTCAAAATCAACCGCTTTTAACCGTTAAAATCAAAGAAAAAACACAAAAATGGAAGAATCATTGAGTTCACAAGCAGATCCATAAAAAAAAAGGGTTCAAAATGAACCTACTGAGTCTCGAGATGAAGGTACGATGCTTCCGACTAATTATTTAGTTGTTTTATTAGTATCTCTAGTGATTTTGTACTTATTTATGAATATTATTGCTACTTATGAAGATTTTTGTGTATTTTTTGTTGATTTTTGATGTGATACTGCATGTGACGATTATGTACTTATTTGAGTTTTATTAGTATCTCATGTGATGCATGTGTATTTTTTGTTGATTTGATATGTTTATTGAGGGATTGTTATAATAAATTGATGAATGTTGTGATTTTCTTCAGATTTTGTTAGTATATCACCTATGATAAAACAGTTGTAGTTATTTTATTTGATTTTTGGTAGTATAACATTTGTGATGATGAACAGTGGTAGTGGTTTTCTTCGATTTTTGGTGGTATATCACCTGTAATGAATGTTGTGATATTCTTCAGTTTTTGGTAGTATATCACCTGTGATAAAATAATTGTAGTTATTTTCTTCGATTTTTGATAGTATAACATTTGTGATAATGAACAGTTGAAGTGGTTTTCTTCGTTTTTTTGTAGTATATCACCTGTGATAATGAGCACTTGTAGTGATAATAACTATATTGCTAGTATATCTGATGTGATTTTTAGTGTGTTTTTATTGTTTTGGAAGAAAAAAATAATACATGAGAGATTAAATTTTTGCTTTTGAAAAAAATGTAGAAGATGATATTTATGAGCATCTGGACACGATATAAGCTTTAAAAGGTTAGTTTATGTTAATAAAGCTTTACAAATAAAAATTGCAGACATTGTGTTACTATCTAAAAAAAAATTGTAAATGCAGTTCTGTCGTCAAGCAAATTTTTGACTCCATATTCAGAGATTCATAAAAGTAAAGGTATATTGTAACATATAAGCATGTCTCATTTAGAAGAATTAACTGTGATAAAACCCTGAATGTATGCGGCGTACACATTCAGTAGAATGTTATAATGGTATCCCTAAAAACACGGATATTTATTCTAAAGTATGAACACTTTGCTGTTTTTGTAGATTTTAGTAGTTTATTGAAGGGTTGTTGTGAAAGTTAGATGATTATTGTGATAATATGAGAGACTTAACATGCTAAAATAAATATTGTGACTGTAACATGCTTTTGTTAGATTTGTGGTAGATATATGTGTATAATGGATAGATTGGGCATGCTTTGTATTTTATGCAGATTTGAATATAAAACTGAGAACTATCAAGAATAAAAGAAGCAAAAAAGCAGGGGTTGAAGGTAATAGGAAAAAGTCCTTCACGAAAAAACGACCAATTCAAACTGAAGAAGTGAACAAAGAAACAACATCATCATCGACAACACTAACAATACCAAGCAAATTAACAAAATCCGTTTCTAGACGTTTAAGCTTAGAAAACACACCAAGAACAAAAACAGAAACAGAAACACCACCAACAAATAGTGAAGAAACATATGTGATATCACCTGTACAACCACCAACAGTAACTATTGAACTGACAACAGAGACTGCATATAAGAAAGCAAAGACGGTTGTTGAAAAAGAAGAAGAGGAATGAAGAAGAAAGGCTACAAATGAAAAAGAATGAAGTAGGAAAAAAGACAAAAGGAGAAAGTTGTAGAAAGTAAAAAGACAAAAGCATCAATTAGTAATTTTCTTTTGCTAGTTAAATTGTAATTTTC
The DNA here is from genome assembly GCA_021014915.2 of Artemisia tridentata subsp. tridentata. Lineage (NCBI taxonomy): Eukaryota > Viridiplantae > Streptophyta > Magnoliopsida > Asterales > Asteraceae > Artemisia > Artemisia tridentata. The sequence goes on along the minus strand of CP139509.1, from coordinate 447,572,043 downwards.
TCTTGCTACTTAAATTGTAAACAATGGTAATTTCTATTCAATTGTAAACAATACTTTTGGTTTATCTGAATATAGCCTTCTTTTGGTAATTTTATTAGAGTATCACAAGTGATATTAATGAAATGTCAGTTAAAAATATCGTTGACTTCATGAAGAAAACTATGAAAATAAAAACTTGACATATTTCAAAATCAAACAAGAATAGGATTAATCAAGAATTGCTTTTGAGTAACATAACGATTCGGCAAAAAAAAGGTCAACATATATATCAATTAAATAATAATATCACAAGTGATACATGTCAGAAACAAGTAAACACATAAATGATGTAAACATTTCATCATTTTCATGCTTTATCACAAGTGATAAAATGACAAATATTCCATAAACTCAGAAAGACCTCATAAAAATTAATTCCAACTATTTATCACAAGAGATACATAACTTATAACTTATGACAAAGACGGGGCTTGGAACCAGGAAGCTTAGCTGCAATTGCTTTTCGCATAGCACCATCTTGACCAGTTACAATGATATTCGGATAACGCACAAAAGCTTTCTTTAATGCTTGGAGTAACCATACATAAGATTCAGTAGTTTCGTTCTTAAGCAGACCATAACTAACAGTAACACATCTCCTGTGATTGTCAATTGCAGTAAAAGGCACAAAAACCATCATGTACCTGAAAAGAGAAATATCTCAAGTGATAATATATACAAAATGTACAAAAAACAATGAAATATCATAGGAGATATTACAAATTAAAAAGCATACTTGTTTGTTTTGTATGTGGCATAAAAAGAGATGATATCACCAAACTATTTGTGATTGCAATTTGCAAAAAAACAGCTCCATCAAACGAAAGAATCAACAACAACTGCAGCTGTGGTTCAAAAAAGCACAACAGCTCCACAAACAAATTGAAGAAGCTCAAACAACTTTGATATCGCCTGTGATATCACCTGTGATATCATAAGATCCTCCATTACCACAATTGATTCAACAAATAAAAGAAAGCTGACACACCTGTGATATAACTGAGAAACCAGGAAATACAGAAAAGCAAAAAGGAGAAAAGCGTAACCTCAAGTACAACACACTGGGTCTTCTTATCTTCTGCAATTAACTGAAGTACATGATTCCAAACAGGGTTTAAGTTGTAATCAACAACCTTTCTTTTGAACTTTTCAAGTGGCCGAATATATGCAATCACATAAGGATCAGACTTCCCAATCATTTCCATGTTTTTCAAATTATTTGCCTTCACGATTGCTAAGGTAAGCAATCCTTGTGGCTTAAGCTCTAGGTCATTGCGCAATTATCGAACAGTACATCAAATTTGCATCACCTCAGATATAGAGTGATGGAGAAAGCAAAATACAAAACGCACTAAAATAATTCCAAAGGACATCATTCAGAAAAATGAAAATAAGCATCAACTAATGCAACATAGACTATGATTACTCATTTACAATAACTACAGTGCACTTTGATTAATTCCCTAAAGCTTGTTTATTCAAATAAATAATTTTGATTTGGTTACACATATGAAATGATGCACAAACAGGAACATGTGATTGCTCCTCAACTTGTGCATCCCTCTCTTAGTCATTTCGTAAAACGCCTTCCACGCATCAAATTTTCATCACTTCACCCATCCCAAAATGATATCATACCAAAACCTAATGCTACTCACAATCTAATACATAAACTAAAAGTATCAAAGTAATAATATTCAATTATTCATCATCGAATACCCAAACGAAACGAATAAGATTCATAATCTAATACAAAATAAAGATCGATCATTAACCTATTAATTTACAAAATAATAGAGTAATTAGTATATACCTTCAGTTTCTAACTCAAAAATCAGAGCTCGTCGATTTTAATCCATCAATGCCGACAACGGCGATGTGCGACTGACGGCGGTGCATGACGGCAGTGGGGGTGCAACGGCGGTGATCAGACGACACACTATGATTAGGTGAAGTGTGTGTGGGTGATGGCGGGACACGGTGTAATAACCCGAAATTTTCGAGTTATAAACTTCCTGTAAACCCGAAACTATTGGTTAAGAAATTTAATCAAGTTATTTTATTCACCTTTACATTCCAAATTGTTGTTATATTTTTTTTAATGACTAGTGAGATTTCGAAACAATCACATAACATTCCTATTGAAACCACACACGTACTGACACTGTGACCGTATGGCATGAGCTAAATAAATCAAAGAAAGAATGTACAAAACAAATCGTAAAAATGATACGAACTCGGAAGTAAACTCAAATAATAAATGATGACTCTAAAGATATGAGCTCTCGGGCTGGAGATATTTGAAACGAAGCCAGCTCCGACACGGTCTAACGAAACACGGGTATTTAAGACACAAATTATACCCTACTAAATTTAAAAGTACACTACTCCTCCTAGATAAATAAAAATCTACCTATAATACATAAAAATTAATAATACATTCTTCCCTCTTTGGTTTTGTCGGCATTCACTCACCAAAAGCAAGTATATATTTTTTTACCTTTCCTCTTTGCTGCTACCCTCCTTGTCTTGTTCCTGCCGAGACCCAAAAACCACCAAACCCTCATCTCCTTTCAAATCCCATCTTCTACCTCTATCATCATTTTCGGCAAAGACCCTCATCCCCAAAAACACCACCCTCTAGTTTTGTCGCTATGACCATCTTCCCCAAAACCCAGAAACCGAACCATCGCCTTCACCATTTAATTAGTGTTGACCAAACCCTCTTGTCTCTTATTTAGTCACAAGGATTCATATGTTATAGAGCCACTAAAATAGAGATAGAACACCGATTAGGGTGGTTTAGTTCTCCAACAATCCGAAAGAGCTATGGAGCTTAACTCCATGATCTCCTATAAATTCGTACCTCCATGGGCTATCCGAATCACACAAACAAACAACACACTAAAGAAATTGAGAAGTTCTCAAAGGTTTGGATCAAGTTGTGATTCGGATAAAGAAGCCGTAGTGGGTCGATATTGGAAGCTAGGATTGTTCGGGTTTTGGAGCTTTTGGATTCGAGTCTAATTAGTGACCTTCAAGTTTCAGGTTAATTATAAACTTTGGTTTGATATTAGTTCTTTTCTGCTTTATCAGATAGTATAGACAAATTGGTTTTGTTTGATAACAATCTATATTTTTCTTTTTCATTTTTTTCTATTTTCATTTCGAGGCATATGAATTAGCAAACTTAGATTAGATGAGAAAAATGTAGTTTTAGAATAAAATGGGTCGAGTAGGGAAATTTGACTTTTAAAGTCATGTGTGAATTAGTTTTGAAATGGGTAAGTTAAGTATTGCTTTCAAACGGGTCAAAAGGGGAGTTTGACTTTAAAAGTCCCGGGTTGAGTTAGTTATGAGCTCATTAAAAGTTATTAGGAACTTGAAATGGTAGAATGTCTGCGGATTGGTTATTAAGGGATGGCAGTAGGATTCGAAATCTCATTTTGAGGTTAGAATGACCACTAGCGAGACCATAGCTCGACCTTAGTAACATGCGACCCTTTTTCGTCAAAGTCTCGTTTGAGACAGTCTCTTAAAACCTGCGAATGACTTGGTTTATTCCAACTCAAAATGCAGGCAATCCATTTCCTCAAAAACTAAACTTAGTACCTGCGTTCTATTTTTAGTAAAATTGGATCTAACTTGGTACTGGGCCAGAGCCCAATATAAAATATAATAGAGAAACTTTTGTAATTCGTACCAGGCCACAAATCTTTGGGTTACAATTGAGTGGGCCGCAACCCATGTAGGTTAATTAAAAACTGAATGTGCGTTTGGTTTTAGAAGCTAAAAAAAAGAAGTATTACATTTTTAAGATATGATGTCACCTAGTGAAACCCGAATTGACGACACGACAAATATTAGCTATTCGAATGGTGACAAAACCGAATAACCGAAACACTAAAAATTGTTATACGCCGTCAATAATATTTGCAAAATAAATGGTTATCACGTACAACAATAAAGCGATTGTTTTGAAAACATATATAAACTATTTTACGTTCATCGAATCTTAAATCAATAATGCAAACTAAATTATGCCATACTATCTAGGTCACGCGTTGGAGTAACTACACACCTTTTTGATTCTATTTCGTCACAGATTCTACTACTACCAAGGTGAGTTCATAGTCCCACTTTTACTATGTTTTCAAATCCCGTGGGGAGATACATGCTATAAATCTGAACACAAATATTTTTGTATGCTATCCTGATTGATATTGCTAAGTAATATTGCCTAAGTTACCACCCTGCCAAAAAGTCCCTTATATCATGAACCATTAATCACTTGCGAGTGAACGCGAATTTAGTGAATAGATCTATTGGAAGTTGACGACCCACTTGAAGTTAGCCTGGAATGGTAACCAAGTGCACTTTATTCGAATTATCAAGAGTTTGGCAAACTCCTACGACGAGGGCATTATCACCCACATCATTGCTATGATGTGGGCTATTTATATTATTTATTATTACACCCGATGTTAAGGTTTGCGTGTCATGAGGCTTAGGGCAATATTTATATCACACTTCAATATCATTGTTTTCACTATTATCTGACTTGTGTTCAAACTATTACAAATTAAACACTATGAATTCACTCAACCTTTGTGTTGACGTTTTAAGCATGTTTTATCTCAGGTATTTAAAGAAGCTAAAGGCACGGAGTGGAACAGGGCCCCTTTTTTTTTGACGCTGTCCAAAAACAAATGTTTTCATTCATCTTAAACATTTTTCTTTTTGTATTTCTAAATATCATGACTTTGTTGTTGACAACTCTGATTTTAATTTGATGAATGATAACAAATTTTCACAAAACGTCTCTTTCGAGTCGTTTTCGATAATTATGACTACGATCTAAGATGTAATATCCCAAATTAGACTTCCGCTGCTTCATTATGATTTTTGGGGTGTTACAGATTGGCATCAGAGCCATGGTTATAGAGAACCAAATGCTTTTCAAAAACATTGGACTATAACCGCGATTTCTAAAAGGACCATTTTAAACCTTACCACCCTATGCCCTCCGTGCCAACACTTTGCTACACTTACACTTTTGCATTGAGATTTGCTTGGCAGATTATGCATTACGAATAAAAATTTATCATTTACAAATGTTATTATATTTGCATTGAGATTTGCTTGGCAGATTATGCATGACAAACAAATTTTATCACTATAGAAAATAGCATAGAGATTTGCTTGGCAGATTATGCATGACAAATTAGTTTTATCACTTTTATATGTTATTATGACTAATGCATGTTTATATTATTAATGACTTACACTTATTATTATTGGGATATTACAGTACCATGTCGCCTCCTATCATCATACTTTCCGACAGTGATGACGCACTACCGGCATCACCCTCTGTCCCCACTATCATTTTGTCTGACTATGACACTGACAGCACTTTACCTGTTGTACCCACTGTTCCATCTTTGGTCCCATCTGGGGATATGTCCGGAGAGACGGAGCCCTTCGAGGAGGGTGAAGTCGCTTCCACACCAGTCATCACACCCACTATCCCACTGTCATCCTCACGTGCTTATGGCCCCTTGACTCTTGACCAGTATTACGAGTCACAGCAGTTCCTGGCTGCTGATGATTGTCCATCACCACCTCCACCCCGAGTTTTGACACCCCACCATTCATCTGGATCAGAGGCGGATGATGAGTCCTCTGACTCAGATTCCTCTGACTCAGCCATATCCGTCCCACCACCACCCCCGCCTGCACCAGTCCGCCGGCGCAAGCGTGTTAGAGTCCTCCAGCCTTATGAGCCAGCTCCTTTTAGGAAGAGGTTCAAGTACGGTCCCAACAGTTTCACCTATGTTTACACTGCTCGGAAACGAGTACGTACCCCACCAGCCATAGTACCACCACCACCAGCTCTTGTAGCCACACCACCACCCAGTTCTCCTGAGCCATCCCCATCAGTGCCACAGCCCCACTCTTATATGCTCCCGACTCCACCACCCTCGCCCGAGGATGCACCATCACCTATACCACCCCCTACTGTGTTTTATACTCAGACTACCACTGTCCCTTTGTCATCTCCTATCTCATCTCCCACTGCCTCACCTATTCGGGCTCAGAGTGTTCCTCTACCCTCTCCTGAGAGAGAGCACCCCGTGAGTCCTTCCCCATCCGAGCCCCGTGTTCACAGGAGGATCGATGCTCGTAGATGGTCATTTTTGTTGGAGTGCATTCGTCATTGGAGACTTCAGGAGGGAGCCCCCAGAGCTTCGGAGCTGGGGGAGTGTTCATCAGCTGTCCTCCCAGTCACAGGAGAGCCTATTCATCACACCATCCCACTGCTGGCCGCCAGACTGGCCCGACATGAGGATCGTCTTGATGAGTTGCTGAGTCTGATCGATGATATATCTCTCGAGCGAGTCGAGAACATACAGGAGGAGGTCGAGAACCTCGTGGTCGGGAGGATTGCTATGGAGGAGGTGTTCGATCTGTTTGGCACCGAGCTAGAGGGAGTTAGAGAGATTGTTACTGAGTTTGGTCAGAGCCTAGATGCACAGAGTCATGAGACACAGCAGCTGAGAGAGATTGTAGCGATGCAGCAGCAGATGATCGAGCATCAGACCGAGAGGCTAGCAGTAGCTGACAGTACCATCCATGCTCTTGGAGGAGCGGTTGGAGAGTTGCAGGCTAGAGAGAGGGTCAGAGACCAGAGGATGGAGGAGTTGGCTGAGACTGTTAGAGGATTGCAGCATGGACCCGGAGATGCACCCGGCACTTCATAGATTAGCCACATATTGTTGTAGTAGTGACACCGTAACTTGCCCTGCGTGGCATTAATAATCTGTATTGTATTGTTCTTTTGGAAACAATGTATCGAATTATTAAAACTCATGGTTAGTTATGATGACTATGTACCAATATTAATCTATGTATGGTTGCTTTCTTCGTTTATGTGTTGTGATTTTCTTTTATACGTTACCATATTATTCCATGTATGTTGTGATTGTATTCAGACATGTCGTGATGATTAACTATGATAACCTTGGTTATGAGAATGTTGTATGCTACTATCATGACGTCTCACTTGATTATATTAACCGTAAAACCTGAATATATGTTCTTGTGTATTGTTAGAACATGGCTACCCGCAACAGAACTACAGAAGCAGTCGCTGGATCGATCATGACTCCGGAAGAGATCCGCCGATTGATCACGGAAAGCGTGACCGCGGCATTGATAGCTCAAGCTGCAGCCACAACTCCTACCGGTAGTGCAACAAGGCCAACTGCCGAGAGTGAGCCAGCTGCAACCCGCAAGTGCACGTACAAGGAATTTATGAGTTGCAAACCGCCAACCTTTAAAGGTACTGAAGGAGTGACAGAGTTAGCTCGATGGTTTGAGCGTTCAGAGACTGTTTTCACAAGGAGTGGTTGTGCAGAAAGCGATAAAGTCGCCTTTGCTACTGGCACCTTGACAGATGATGCATTGTCGTGGTGGAACGCTACTGCTCATAAAATGGGTAATGATAGAGCTTACCAACTTCCTTGGGCTGAGTTTAAACAGAAGATGTTGAAGAAGTATTGTCCTCGCACTGAAATTCGAAAGATGGAAGATGAGTTTGACCGTTTGGTGGTAAAAGGATATGATCTTAGGGCTTATGATAGGAGATTCCAAGAACTCTCCATACTATGCCCAACCAAGGTACCGGATTTCGAAAAGACACTGGAAAGATATGTTGAAGGACTACCCAGAAGCATAGAAGGAGATGTCACAGTGTCCAAACCACAAACACTGGAGGAAGCCATGGAGACTGCTCAGAAGTTACTGGAAAGGGAAATCAGGCGTAATCAAGCTCAGGGAAGCAACGATCACAAAAGGAAATTTGATGATCGTAGAAACAATCACAGCAACAACAACAACTCTCACCATAACCAAAACCATAACCGCAACAACACCCAAAGCTATCAGCAAAACCGGAACCACCACCATAACCAACAGAATCGCCGGCAGGAAGCTGCCAGGGCTTACGCTGCCACACCTACTGGAACTGGGGGCTATGCTGGACCCGCTCCCATGTGCAACCGATGTAAGATGCACCATCAAGGACCCTGTTTCGCCAAATGTGGAAAGTGTCAGAGGACCGGCCACAAAACCCAAGATTGCAAGGCCACAGGAGCCAACCTACAACCAGTAGCCATAGTGTGTCATGGATGTGGTAAGAAGGGACACTACAAGAACCAGTGTCCGAATCAGGTTGCCAACCCCGTCAACAATGCTCGCGGGAGAGCATATGTACTAGGAGACGGAAATGTTGAACAAGATCCCAATGTGGTGACGGGTACGTTTCCTCTTAATAACCACCCTGCTAAAGTTTTATTTGATTCTGGAGCCGACAAAAGTTTTGTATCTTCTTCTTTTGCATCTCTACTTGATATAACACCGACCAAATTAAGCACCACCTACGAAATAGAACTAGCTGACGGAAAACTAGTAAAAACTAACACCCTAATCCGAAACTGCACCCTACTTCTACTAAACCAACCATTTGACATAGACCTCATGCCCATCCAGCTTGGTAGTTTCGACGTAGTTATCGGCATGGATTGGCTATCCAAGAACCACGCCAGAATTATATGCGACGAGAAAGTTGTTCACATCCCATGTGAAGGAGAAACTTTAGTTGTCCGCGGCAGACAGAGTAAGACTCGACTAAGTATCATATCGTGCTGCAAAACAATGAAGTATATCGAACGAGGATGTCTTGTATTTCTGGCACAAGTAACCGAGACGAAGTCGAAGGAGAAACGACTAGAAGATGTGCCAATAGTTAGAGAATTTCCCGAAGTATTCCCCGAAGACTTGCCTGGCCTTCCGCCAACTCGACAAGTAGAATTTCAGATCGAGCTAGTGCCAGGAGCAGCACCAGTGGCACGAGCACCTTATAGGTTGGCACCATCTGAAATGAAAGAGTTGTCCGAGCAATTGCAAGAATTATCAGATAAAGGATTCATACGCCCGAGTTCATCGCCATGGGGAGCTCCAGTGCTGTTTGTCAAGAAGAAGGATGGATCCTTCCGAATGTGCATCGGTTACCGCGAATTGAACAAACTTACTGTAAAGAACCGATACCCATTACCCAGAATCGACGATCTGTTCGACCAACTGCAAGGATCGAGTGTATACTCGAAGATTGATTTAAGGTCAGGATACCATCAACTGAGAGTTAAGGAAGGAGATATACCGAAGACCGCGTTTCGTACACGATACGGGCACTATGAGTTCCAAGTGATGCCATTTGGACTGACGAACGCACCAGCCGTGTTCATGGACCTAATGAACCGAGTGTGCAAGCCATATTTGGACAAGTTCGTAATTGTGTTCATGGATGACATCCTCATCTACTCCCGTAACAAGGAAGAACATGCGGAGCATTTGAGAACTATCCTAGGACTGCTCGAAGAAGAGAAACTGTATGCCAAATTTTCCAAGTGTGATTTTTGGATCGAGAAAGTGCAATTTCTGGGGCATGTCATCGACAGCAAAGGTATTCACGTGGACCCCGCAAAAATCGAAGCTGTTAAGGATTGGGCATCTCCAACAAGCCCCACAGAGATACGCCAATTTTTAGGTCTTGCTGGGTACTATCGGAGATTCATCGAGGGTTTCTCCAAGATCGCCAAACCTTTGACGGAATTGACACAAAAGAAGAAGAAATTTGAATGGGGAGAGGAGCAAGAGACGTCATTCCAACTGTTGAAGCAAAAGCTTTGTGAAGCTCCGATCTTAGCGCTACCCGAAGGAAGTGAAGACTTCGAGGTGTATTGTGATGCATCGTGTCAAGGCTTGGGAGCCGTATTGATGCAAAGGAGTAAGGTTATTGCATATGCTTCCCGACAACTCAAAACCCACGAAAAGAACTACACGACCCACGATCTTGAGTTAGGAGCAGTAGTGTTCGCTCTTAAAATGTGGAGACACTATTTGTATGGCACCAAGTGCAAGGTGTTTACAGATCACAAGAGCCTTCAACACATACTAGATCAGAAAGAGCTGAACATGCGACAACGCCGATGGTTGGAGTTACTCAGTGATTATGATTGTGAGATTCGTTATCATCCCGGAAAGGCAAATGTAGTGGCCGATGCCTTGAGTCGAAAGGAACGAATCAAAGCCCTTAGAGTTCGATCTTTGGGAATTACAGTTAGGTCACCACTCCCAGCCAAAATTTTAGAAGCTCAGGCCGGAGCCTTGGAGGAAGGAAACCGACCGAATGAGAAGATTCATAGGATGCCGGAAATCGAGAACGGTTTTGTGAGAAAACAAGATGGGACGTTGTGTTTCGGTGACAGAGCATGGATTCCACTATATGGGGGACTGCGTGATCTTATCATGCACGGATCCCATAAGTCGAAATATTCTATTCATCCGGGGGCTGATAAGATGTATCAGGATCTCAAGAAGTTGTACTGGTGGCCAAACATGAAGGCCGACATCGCTATGTATGTCGGAAAATGTTTGACATGTGCTAGAGTAAAAGCAGAACACCAACGACCGTCCGGAATGTTAACACAGCCAGAGATCCCAACATGGAAGTGGGAAAGGATTACGATGGACTTCATCACGAAACTACCTAAAACCTCGGGTGGACTTGACACTATCTGGGTCATTGTTGATCGTCTCACCAAATCTGCTCACTTCCTCGCAATCAAAGAAACCGACAGTATGGATACCCTTGCGCGATTGTATATGAAGGAAATAGTCTCCCGACATGGAGTGCCGGTTTCCATCATCTCCGACCGAGATAGTCGTTTTACGTCAAACTTTTGGCGGTCATTGCAGAAAGCTTTGAATACTCAACTAGATATGAGTACCGCCTACCACCCGCAGACTGATGGTCAAAGTGAGAGAACTATCCAAACCTTGGAAGACATGCTGCGAGCATGTGTGATCGACTTTGGAAAAGGATGGGATAAACACTTACCGTTAGTAGAGTTTTCATACAACAACAGTTATCACGCTAGCATTAAAGCTGCTCCATTCGAAGCACTTTATGGTAGGAAATGTCGCTCACCCATCTGTTGGACCGAAGTTGGAGATGCACAAATCACCGGGCCCGAACTTATTCATGAAACCACCGAAAAGATTGTCCAAATCAAACAACGCTTACAAGCCGCTCGAGACAGACAGAAAAGCTATGCCGACGTGAGAAGGAAACCTATGGAGTTTGAAGTTGGAGACAGGGTTATGTTAAAGGTATCTCCTTGGAAAGGAATGATTAGGTTTGGGAAACGTGGTAAGTTGAACCCCAGATATGTTGGACCATTCAAGATCCTAGAAAGGGTTGGTCCAGTGGCATATAAACTCGAACTCCCTGAGGAACTCAGTAGAGTGCACAGTACCTTCCACGTATCAAACCTGAAGAAGTGTTTATCAGACGAAACCCTTGTTATACCATACCAAGAACTTCGAATTGACGAGAAGCTTAACTTTATAGAAGAACCGGTAGAGATTATGGACCGAGATGTGAAACAACTAAAACAAAGCCGCATTCCCATCGTCAAAGTCCGATGGAACTCAAATAGAGGACCAGAGTTCACGTGGGAACGTGAGGACCGAATTCGTGCTAAATATCCACACCTTTTTCCCGAGCCAACACCAACCACCACCACGGACTAAGAATTCCGGGACGGAATTCAGAATTAGGAGTAGGTACTGTAATAACCCGAAATTTTCGAGTTATAAACTTCCTGTAAACCCGAAACTATTGGTTAAGAAATTTAATCAAGTTATTTTATTCACCTTTACATTCCAAATTGTTGTTATATTTTTTTTAATGACTAGTGAGATTTCGAAACAATCACATAACATTCCTATTGAAACCACACACGTACTGACACTGTGACCGTATGGCATGAGCTAAATAAATCAAAGAAAGAATGTACAGAACAAATCGTAAAAATGATACGAACTCGGAAGTAAACTCAAATAATAAATGATGACTCTAAAGATATGAGCTCTCGGGCTGGAGATATTTGAAACGAAGCCAGCTCCGACACGGTCTAACGAAACACGGGTATTTAAGACACAAATTATACCCTACTAAATTTAAAAGTACACTACTCCTCCTAGATAAATAAAAATCTACCTATAATACATAAAAATTAATAATACATTCTTCCCTCTTTGGTTTTGTCGGCATTCACTCACCAAAAGCAAGTATATATTTTTTTACCTTTCCTCTTTGCTGCTACCCTCCTTGTCTTGTTCCTGCCGAGACCCAAAAACCACCAAACCCTCATCTCCTTTCAAATCCCATCTTCTACCTCTATCATCATTTTCGGCAAAGACCCTCATCCCCAAAAACACCACCCTCTAGTTTTGTCGCTATGACCATCTTCCCCAAAACCCAGAAACCGAACCATCGCCTTCACCATTTAATTAGTGTTGACCAAACCCTCTTGTCTCTTATTTAGTCACAAGGATTCATATGTTATAGAGCCACTAAAATAGAGATAGAACACCGATTAGGGTGGTTTAGTTCTCCAACAATCCGAAAGAGCTATGGAGCTTAACTCCATGATCTCCTATAAATTCGTACCTCCATGGGCTATCCGAATCACACAAACAAACAACACACTAAAGAAATTGAGAAGTTCTCAAAGGTTTGGATCAAGTTGTGATTCGGATAAAGAAGCCGTAGTGGGTCGATATTGGAAGCTAGGATTGTTCGGGTTTTGGAGCTTTTGGATTCGAGTCTAATTAGTGACCTTCAAGTTTCAGGTTAATTATAAACTTTGGTTTGATATTAGTTCTTTTCTGCTTTATCAGATAGTATAGACAAATTGGTTTTGTTTGATAACAATCTATATTTTTCTTTTTCATTTTTTTCTATTTTCATTTCGAGGCATATGAATTAGCAAACTTAGATTAGATGAGAAAAATGTAGTTTTAGAATAAAATGGGTCGAGTAGGGAAATTTGACTTTTAAAGTCATGTGTGAATTAGTTTTGAAATGGGTAAGTTAAGTATTGCTTTCAAACGGGTCAAAAGGGGAGTTTGACTTTAAAAGTCCCGGGTTGAGTTAGTTATGAGCTCATTAAAAGTTATTAGGAACTTGAAATGGTAGAATGTCTGCGGATTGGTTATTAAGGGATGGCAGTAGGATTCGAAATCTCATTTTGAGGTTAGAATGACCACTAGCGAGACCATAGCTCGACCTTAGTAACATGCGACCCTTTTTCGTCAAAGTCTCGTTTGAGACAGTCTCTTAAAACCTGCGAATGACTTGGTTTATTCCAACTCAAAATGCAGGCAATCCATTTCCTCAAAAACTAAACTTAGTACCTGCGTTCTATTTTTAGTAAAATTGGATCTAACTTGGTACTGGGCCAGAGCCCAATATAAAATATAATAGAGAAACTTTTGTAATTCGTACCAGGCCACAAATCTTTGGGTTACAATTGAGTGGGCCGCAACCCATGTAGGTTAATTAAAAACTGAATGTGCGTTTGGTTTTAGAAGCTAAAAAAAAGAAGTATTACATTTTTAAGATATGATGTCACCTAGTGAAACCCGAATTGACGACACGACAAATATTAGCTATTCGAATGGTGACAAAACCGAATAACCGAAACACTAAAAATTGTTATACGCCGTCAATAATATTTGCAAAATAAATGGTTATCACGTACAACAATAAAGCGATTGTTTTGAAAACATATATAAACTATTTTACGTTCATCGAATCTTAAATCAATAATGCAAACTAAATTATGCCATACTATCTAGGTCACGCGTTGGAGTAACTACACACCTTTTTGATTCTATTTCGTCACAGATTCTACTACTACCAAGGTGAGTTCATAGTCCCACTTTTACTATGTTTTCAAATCCCGTGGGGAGATACATGCTATAAATCTGAACACAAATATTTTTGTATGCTATCCTGATTGATATTGCTAAGTAATATTGCCTAAGTTACCACCCTGCCAAAAAGTCCCTTATATCATGAACCATTAATCACTTGCGAGTGAACGCGAATTTAGTGAATAGATCTATTGGAAGTTGACGACCCACTTGAAGTTAGCCTGGAATGGTAACCAAGTGCACTTTATTCGAATTATCAAGAGTTTGGCAAACTCCTACGACGAGGGCATTATCACCCACATCATTGCTATGATGTGGGCTATTTATATTATTTATTATTACACCCGATGTTAAGGTTTGCGTGTCATGAGGCTTAGGGCAATATTTATATCACACTTCAATATCATTGTGTTTCACTATTATCTGACTTGTGTTCAAACTATTACAAATTAAACACTATGAATTCACTCAACCTTTGTGTTGACGTTTTAAGCATGTTTTATCTCAGGTATTTAAAGAAGCTAAAGGCACGGAGTGGAACAGGGCCCCTTTTTTTTTTTTGACGCTGTCCAAAAACAAATGTTTTCATTCATCTTAAACATTTTTCTTTTTATATTTCTAAATATCATGACTTTGTTGTTGACAACTCTGATTTTAATTTGATGAATGATAACAAATTTTCACAAAACGTCTCTTTCGAGTCGTTTTCGATAATTATGACTACGATCTAAGATGTAATATCCCAAATTAGACTTCCGCTGCTTCATTACGATTTTTGGGGTGTTACACACAGTTGTGGTTAGCTCAGTGATGATGGTGAACTGATTTTTGGAGGGAACATGTTGAGAGGAAAACAAACTAAGTGTGTGTGTAAAAATGACGGTTAATGAAAAAAAGAAAAGGTAAAGAACTTTATATAGTAAATGGAAAGTAGGTTTAATTAAATTAAATTTTAAATTAATCTCCACTATTAGATCAAATTAAATGGATGCTAATAATTTGTCCTTCAGTAAGCATCAAAATAAGAGTAAACAAATGATTTTTTATATTTATAACTGTCATTATTATTATTATTATTATTATTTTTATTATTATTTTTATTTTTTTCTAATAAAAACAATAATTTTAAAACACAAAGGCTAAAAAAAGAAACGTAAAGTAAGTTGGTGAAAGTCAGAAAACAAGAATATATGAGACCACAACCCATTTAAGAGATTCGGGGTAAATGCAAAAGCAAGATAGCATCATGTCAAAGTCTTCACGACTTTTATAAATCCCACTAGTCTGACTAACGGCATGAAACTCATCTTAATTGAACCCATCAAATAAGCAAAAAAAGAAACAAAACAATACTTGAAATACATCGAATATAGTCAAAACCAGTTGTAAAGTAAATAATATAAAAAAGTTGGTCACGTTATGCTCGAACATCAAATACCCACCACTTGGACGGTTGTACCCAACATGAAGTCATCATCTTTATTTAGGCATCTATCAATCCGATGGTTTGTCTTCTTCAATTTCTCTTATTCCTTATCCATTTCACTTACTCAAATAATATTCAATCAATGTCAAGTTGCACCTACAAATATTATTTGCTTACACCATCCATGATCTACTTTATTAATTGGGGTAATTTTATATATTCTAATTTAAACATCAAAATATTACTTAAAAAATATTTGGACCATATTATATATCATGCATTCAAAAATTGTATTTTAAATATGTATCATATATATATGATACTAGACTATAGACCCGCGGGTTTCACGGGTGGCAATAAAAAAAATTGTATTGTAAGTAAAACAAAGTCATATTAAAAAGCAACTAAACTATCTTGTTTTGACAGCAAAATGCATCAACCAAACTGCCATTTTGACAGCACAACAGAAACAAAATGTTCCCACTTTTGACAAATAAAATGGCATATACAAAAATAATATTCATATAAAGTTAAAAAAAAAAACATTTTATGAATTATCAAAATTAAATATGTATAAGTTACAAAGGTTAACTAAGAAGGAAAAAAATGACAAATACCGAATCATTAAAAAAAAAGAAAAAAAATAGTCAAAATGAATAAACAAATGCGATAATAATATCGCTTATTTGCACATGCTTGTAGTGTCTTACACTTTTTGAAGAACTTCGGGATAAACAACATTCATAGTATTGCCGCAAACCTTTCCATCTTTATCGTATATCAACATCTTTAGACCTTTCCGACTTGTGACTCTTGATACCGCAACATAAAGCTGACTATGTGTGAAGAGAGGTTTAGACAAATATATTCCAACTTTCGAAAGCGATTGCCCTTGGCTTTTGTTGATAGTCATTGCAAAGCATTCAGATATTGGAAATTGTCGCCTATTAATCTGCAAAGGTAATCTTTTATCGGAAGGAGTCAATTTGAATCTTGTTAGTGACACCGTTTCTCCAACTTTTGTTCCAGTCAAAATTTCGGCTTTGATAGCACGGTCTCCGAGTTCCTTAATACGCAATCTAGTCCCATTGCATAACCCTTCACTCTGATCCATGTTACGAAGCAACATAACCGGTGCCCCGACTTTCAATACTAACTTGTGATTTGTTAGGCCAGCCAACTTCATACCTTACTTAAAGTGTTTTTAACATGCTCAATAAGGCATAGCATAAGTCACAATGACATTAGGTTTTCAATTAAAAAAAAAAATAAAAAAAATCATTAGATCTACCAAAGGGTTTGTGTCCCAATGGTATCCCATGTGTGAAAATGTTCCAAAACTAAATGGTTGTGGGTTCAAGTTCTGCTTAGGACACGTGAGATTGATTTATTGTGATATAGTAGTTGCCTATCTAAAAAAAAAAATTCAAATTTAGTTAGTTTATAGTATAATTTTTCATATTATTTACATTTTATTTTGTATTATGTTCATTTCTAAAGCGTTCATATAATTTTTAGAAATAAGGAAAAACATGTATTCATTAAGTTGTACGCACGACAACATAACTGATGACTTTTAGTGGCATTTAGCTTTGGAGATTGGAGTTGCGTACTTAAGGAAAAGAAAGTTTTGCAAACTTCATTGTATTATATTTAGTCAGAAAGAAATTTTGTAGAAATTGGGAAAATTCAGGGACAAAGTTTATACGATTGAAACATACCTCCATCACTACTGCTAAGTTAAACTCATTAGAATTCAGGCAACAACTCATCATTTAAACCCTCTTTATTAATAATTACTTTAGAATCAGAATTATTAGCGTCATAGTAGTTTCAACCTCTTCCTCATTTGAGCTTCTTGGAAGTTCACTCTTTTTCCTCTGAGTCACTCAACTCGGTTTTGGTGAGTTTCTTCATTTCAAAAGGATCCATTGATTTATCTTCATTCTTCGCCATACTCTCTTCATGTATGGTTGACGCAACATTTTCTTCGTCATTTGACTTGTTAATTGATCCCCATTGTTATTCTTCAACATCTCTTTCTCTTCTTCGGATGCACTCAGATAAACAATTAACTAAAGATTCTCCTACAACTTTCCCACAATTAACAGATGTAAGCTTCCATTCGGTGTCTTATTGGAGTATTTTCGGTGCTCATTACCTTGATTAATGCTTCCCAAACTTCATCTTTTGCTTGCATTAACTTAGTGAGCGGATACTGCACATGCAAGTTGTACCTTCACATAACATGTAAAATTATATTGAGTTCCTTCCATAATGCAATTTGTTGACACAATCTGCAATGTTTAAAAAAAAAAAAAAAAAAAAAAAAAATACCTTTTTTGGAAAGTTGTGATCAGGGGCGGCTCTTGGGTGTGCCGGGGAGGCCAACGGGCTAGGGTCCGTTTTACGCGAGGGCACATTTAAAAAAATAAATCCTATATATATATATATATATATATATATATATATATATGTATCTATATATATATATATATATATATATATATATATATATGTATTTTTTTAAATAGATATTAAACATTTAAACTTGGGCCCAATTAAATTCCAATCTTATAACTAAACCTATAACCCATAATAAATTTATAAGCCCAATACCCAAATCATTTAATTCGCTTAA
Source organism: Artemisia tridentata subsp. tridentata (assembly GCA_021014915.2). Lineage (NCBI taxonomy): Eukaryota > Viridiplantae > Streptophyta > Magnoliopsida > Asterales > Asteraceae > Artemisia > Artemisia tridentata. The sequence goes on along the minus strand of CP139509.1, from coordinate 447,554,089 downwards.
AGCCTAAGGGGTCTAAGGGGCATATTTTTTAACGGCTCGGATAGGGCACGTAAATCCTCAGAGACGCCTCTGGCTGTGATTTCAAGTAGCTTAGTATTGATGAATATTCTTGTGCCAAAATGTGTTTGAAAAACAATGGTGAACAAAGGATTTAACTAATGCTTAATAATCATAAGAGCACTGTCACATCCGATGACCATCGGGCTACATGGCTACATCTGGCACAACCGAGATTAGCCATCGATCTTAGACCATGAGAAATTTTTTTACCAAGAATTGCCATTGTTTCAACATATTCAGATGATTCATTTTCCTTATCGTCATTCAAACCCATGGTGGTCACAGTGGCAATGACAAAGATACCTATAATAAAAAAGAATAAATGGTCTCTAAATGCGGTTAAAAAGACACTATTACAAATCAAAGTTCAATAGGTGCTAATTTGTTGGTAACATGAATATGTAGTAGTTGAATGCACAACTTTTTCTCCAGATTGGTAATATACTATGCAATTAAATGAAACTCAAAAGTGAGAACGAATAATAATCCGAAATAGATCTAAAACAGAGTTCGATTGTACAAAATACTTGCACCTTAAATGGATGCAATAACTCATATGACATGCATTTACCTCATAGTAGTCACAGTGGCAACGACTACGACAAACACCCCTACAATCAGTTCACTCAAACACTAAAACTGATTTAAGTCATTTAATCCCATTTTCAAATACCCATTACAATTTATGAAACCTAAAATCAAACACTATTCTCCTAAAAATAGCATCCCCAATTATTTGTAATGCAAAAAATCTTTTTTGGCTTATTAAATAATACAATAAAGAACAAAGCCAAATTCAATAATTGTAAGATCACTATAATACTTATATTAAACAGGACTATTCTCGAACAACTATATAAGTAACTTTAGTTAACATTTCCATATAAATCCAGGTTCTGAATGTAGAAACTTGATCTTAAATAAACTAAACAACCATCAAATAGTTATTATCAATAAAATTATAATAGGCAGTGATAACTATGGTTGAACATTAAAAATCTCGGTCATTGAAAAGCATTTGATAAATGAACAAAAAAAGTAGGATAAGAAAATGAAACTAACTCAGTTACTAAGCATGTGTGGACTCCTACTATTATGTTAAGACAAACATCTTTCAACGTGTGATTACTGTAGGGTATTCACTAACAAAGAAACACACGTTTGGAGCACTAGAATGGATCGAATAGAAGGAGAAGAAGATGTTAGAGAGAGAAAGTGGAACCTAGTGAGAGAAATGTATGTGTATTAGATTAATACTCAAATGAGGTCCAACCCTTCCCATGGGTGGGAAGGGTGTATTTATAGTCCTTACATATTGTGCCCCTAGTGGGCTGTGGAGCGAGCTGACAGTGGGTAAAGACCCGACCCACTCCACAATATTAATAATAACTAAACTACTAATAATATTACTAATTGTTCAACGAGCTATGATGTGCTAATAAGTACTCGGGGTGACCGAGTCTTCAACTGAATATTTATATTCCTAACAATCTCCCCCTAAGGGAGGTCACCCCGGAATTAATGTTCTGAATTCTAGCACTCTATCCTTGAATCTTGACTTCATAGCTCGTAGACCTTGATTCTTTAACTTCAAAAATCTTTGTGCCTTCAGCAGTGAACTTGCGATGACTGTTTTTGTTTTGGATGATCTTTGAGTATTCTTTGAAGATATCATCCATCATATGTCTTCACGTCATCTTGCAGCATCGTCCTTATGTAAGGTTGTGATCTCTGAGCCTTCTTTGAGATCATCAGTCACCGTGAATCTCTGAGCTCATCCGTTGTAGAAATGTCTCCATGTGATTTGTTGTGACTGTTGGACTCGCATGCTCACACATTTCTGGATCATGATAGCTATCATCAGAGTTGCAGAAGCTGTGTTGTAGGTCTTTCATCTATCATGATGTCTTTGATAATGACTTGGAAGTGTGAGCATGGAGCGTGGATTGACACGTCTCTGCTGGAATCAGGAACCACCATCGCCATCTTTATATGAATCTGAAATAAAACAGTTAGCAATAAAGTTGGAGAACGAATATGGCTTTATCATTCGTTCGATGTGGTGGTTGGATTTAACCTTCGGTTCTGTGAAGACCGACCTGTGATCAGGTAGAATCCCCTTTAAAGAAGATTTTACTTGACAGGAATTTCCAGCTAGTAGTAATGAGTCTTCCAACAAATTAATGTCAGAATCATCATACTAAGCATGTTCTCATACCGGAACGTCTCAAAGCAGACAGCACGGTAGAGTGAATCAGTGAATTAAATACCCACTGATTGACGAGAAATTGATTAGAAAAATCACTTGCGTGTCACTGGATAAACATTTTGTGCAACACGACAAGAGTTTTATAAATTGAATCACATTTCTGTCAAAAATACTTTTGTTTGAAAATTTTCACAATCAATGTGCTCGAAACTTTGTTGGTGAGCATATTGAAAGGTTTTCCAAAAGTATCCGTCAATCCATATCCTGGAACAGGTTTGATTCAAATTTGAGTCGCCCCATCGTTTCTTTTCAGTTGTCACAAGCTTGATCCATGAAGGATCTCACATGTCACCCACCAAGAGCTTGTTTGATGTTGGCTCTAGAAGGATTTCCATCTTCATTGTGAATACTTTACGTATCACTCGGATGTTCTGGCAATACCACAAGGATAATGCGTAGGACTCTTCATATATATTTTCTTGCTTTTCACGGTGTATGAAACAGCAAGCATATTGGAAATGTGTCCTACTGAGATTTATTGATGATCTTTAGGCTTTAGACTCAATAGTGCGTTTTGATTTAGTGATCGGAGGCTGGAGAGGACTGCCACATTTTCAATATCATCCAACTCGGAGTGAGAGAGACGATAGCAATGAATTGATCTCCGTGACAAGTGAAACAAGAGTCCTTTGAGGGACCTTGAGTGGCTAGGGAGGGTTGTGCAGCGTATCACTGGGTCCATGATACTTTGTCTTCAATGTCAGCAATCAACTAAGTGATTCTGACAGCATATGTATTGACCCGGTTTTTGCCTAAAGTGTAAGGAGGGCTTCTTTCTTTTCACCCTTTATCTTTACATTTCTTTTTCATTCTTCAACCCCTTCAGCGCTTACCGAGACTTCATTACTAGCACCTTGTTGGGTTTGTTCCAGCACTAGCTCCATCTCAGTCGGCACTCATCTCTTATTCACTTTTTCTCCTTTTTATAATCATACCTAAGAACTTCTACACTAACTAGTGGATTGTCCCTGGGTAGATCCCTCCGGTTCTGGCTGGATCATGGGAACTAATACCTAACTTTACCATCCTTATAACTCCAATACATAAAGTAAAATGGTCGGTCTTTGGTATTCTTTCACAATTGCCATCACAAATCATTTGCTCCCCCTCAATATGTGCATCGGTATACGAAAAGGTTTGGCACATATGGGAGAGCCTACACTTGAGTTTCAAAAGATCACACTTTTTATCAGAATTTCATATTTAAATCACATTCTCTCCCCCGATCAAAAATTTCAAACCACTTGAGATTTGTGATCCCAATTGATTTAAATATGTTTAGAAAATTTGGGAGAAAATGTGGTCAGGTTTAAATGTATTCTGAATTCGAAGCATACTATGCTCCCCCTTAAACCACGAGAGAGTGTCACTGCTGATGTTGCACAAATTTGGCAAGGTGTCAGAAATTTGAACAAATATTCTCCCCATCAATTAATGACCTGTTTTCTATTTAAAGAGCTGTAGTCATTCAATTGAGCGACGAGTATTTGTGAAAATTTAATTCAATTTACCACCTTGTGTAACATCAAGACTCTCTTGAAGAATCAAATAAGATAAAGAGTCTGATGTAAAGAAGACTTCTCTTCTTATACAAGAAATGACGCACTGAAACGTACATCAGATCGAAGAAACATGGATATAAAGTAATCCATGCCCAGGTGAACATCACCCAGTTGGAGGAACAACCGTCTTTTTGGCGACGTGCTTTCCCCAGTATGAAGCGCGGGTTGCTATCTAAAGTAATAGCAAACCATTAAGACATGTTTTAGCCAATTAGTATAACTTCTGCTCGAGCTTCATTTAAAGACCCGTGTCATTATTGAATGACATTTCTAAGTCCATAAATGTTATCGATAAACAGAAGACATGCCTAGGTGAAACTATTTTTGGTATTTTCTATTTTTTAATTTTTATGGTTTTTCTGGTTTTACGCATCTCTATTTACAATTTGCAGGTTTTCTATAATTTTCTATTTACAGTATGTTTTAAGATATGTACAAACTATATTATTCAGTTTAAGACGATGATGAAATGAATACCGAAATGAGGATACGTTCAGTATGTTGTAGAAATCTGTGGTCAATCATCTCTTAAACTTTCACCACCAAAGCTTTCGAGGCTCCTGAACAATCAACTGAACTTGAGCCTTCCCAATATACAGCTTTGATAGCTTCCCCCCAAACCGACAATCTTCCTTTTGAGCAGTTTCAAAGCTCTCTTCCAAGCTTACGCAAGGTAAGTGTACAGCGAAAACTGTAGCAAACCCCATTAAATATTGCTGCTCCTTTTAAGAATAGCCGTTGAGATTCTTCGATCGAGGGATCAAGTAGATCAATAACGAATCATCTCACACTTGAATAATTCTTCTCACATTACTTCCCGCTGAAGACTGAAGAAACGCATACCAACAGTATCCAGAAACCACTTCCCCCAAGTAGTTGGAATAATACATCAAGACTCACGAGTTAAAACACTGATTTTCTCTGCGGTTATGACATTTGTCTTCCCGGAATAACTTCTATTCAGAAGAAGTATAAAGTTCATCACGTGTACTCGTTGTGCATTCAGATGTATGTCTCCTTCCCCCTTGCTGGTTTTGATACCTCAGAATCAGCAACACATATTACGCACATATTCTTGAGATCTTGTGAGAAGAACAAAATTGGCTCAAGTGAGAATCAACCGCTACCGAAACTGTATCTGACTATCTTTACCAACCCTCAAGAAGGCAACTTTACATGATAACTGATGGAGCAAACCCGATATACCAAACTTGAATCTGAAGATAGAATTCCCCATTCTTGTGACTTACGCTTGCACTAATGTTGGAAGAACAGTGTAGAGAATTAGTGCTCCAAGCAAATCTCTAAGTACTCAATACCCAACCAAGGTATGAGACATTAACACCTCTTACGATTATCCACAACGTCATCGGCGTGTGACACTGAGTACTACCACGTAACTCCTTTAAGTGATAGTTACCCCGACTGCTGGTAACTAGATAATCTAAGACTTCAACTTAAATCTTAAGCACGAGCAAGTTATCATTGAAGGTCATGCATCCAACCAACCCCGACTTCAAGATAGAGTAAGACCACGTCTTTGAGAAAGTCAACTTCAACCCCAAATAAGTGATACCTGATCAATTCCGTAGTCACACTTAGATGCCCAACAAGGGATTGTTTGTTCGCTCACTTGTTCACACTTCTCCCCCTTAAAAATTGCATATGAGGATGCCATTTTTGATTGAACAAGTGCATATGAGGTTGATCCACTGTTCACACTTCTCCCCCTCAAAAATTGCATTCGAAATTGCATCTGATGGAAGTAGATCCACTTGATGTCTGAATGCGCATGGAACAAGTATGAAGCCTTAAGAGTAGTCAGAAACAAGAATATTCGTATGACCATTTCTCAACTCTCAATCACCATGTAGTTTATTCACCCTTCTCCCCCTCAAAAATTGCATATGACGACCAACTGCCAATTTTGATAGAGCAGGAGAATAAGAATATACTCCAATGTACGTTTATCCCCTTTGGTGACTGAATGAGCATTTGAAGAACATGAAGCATGATGAGAATGGTCATAAATAAGAAGATTCCTCTTCTTCTGAAGATAACGCGCACTCAAGCGTACGCCTTTCTTTTCTTTGATGAACGGGGCCTGAAGAGATGTCAGCAGACGCCATTATGATGACATTGAGGCCCGAGGCTTGAACTGATGTATTCAAACGTCGTTGTCGATGAAGAACGAGGCCTGCACTGATGTGTACAGACGTCATTGTCATTTCCCCTCATATGTAGTAAGCAGTCTGTGTCCAAATGTCAAAGGACGATCCGTACGACCTGCATTTGAAAACAGACGAAAGAAGAGAGTTTGGAGTGCCGGATCCCCAATTTGGGTTGGGTTCCAGTTGGTTAGTGCAAACAATCTTTGGAGCTGCTGGAACCATAGGTTCCTTGGTTTTAACAATAGGGGCAACACTAGTAGTTGCAATGGACCTAGTTAAAGGGCATTGTTCTCCTACAGGGAATTTCCTTCCAGTTGGCTTCCATTGACGTACAGGCACTACTTTAGGCTTAGTTATCCTAGTTAAAGGGCACTGTTTTCCTAAAGTGAATTTCCTTCCAGTGGGCTTTCATTGGTAACCAACATTAGCAAACATATTTCCTGTTGCTTTCCAAGTTTGCTTAATTTCTCTAGCTCTCCAAACTTTCTTGACTGGGGCTTTGTTGGATGACTTCAAGAATTTCTCAACACATTTATCATGATTATCCAAAATTAAACATTCATTACATGTTTTGCAAAGTGAATTAGGATTTGAGTTATGATTCTTTTTGTTCAAATCTGACTCGTTGTTTCTCATGAGGTCTTCTACTTTGTTTTTGGAAACACTTTTAGCTGGTGAAATCCTAGAATTCTTTATGTTTCTCCTAGGTTTTGACTCGCTCGCTTTAGTGTCACTATTAACTCCTGTAGAAGGACTGATGGGAATCTTAGTCTTTTTCACTTCTAGTTGCTGAACATGTTTTGATGTGTTGGGATCTGAAGTTTCCAAGGATACCTCAAAGGTTACATGCTTGTTCTTAATTGTGGGTGATGATGCAACTATTCTATCTCTTTGGTTGTGAGACTTAGGGTCCGTGCCAATGGCATATTCTAATTGTTCCTGGATCCTTTTTGTGAGGACGCATGCATAACCTACTGCCTTATCAAGTGGTTTTCCTATTTTGTTCTCTTCCACAACCTCACGAAGAGTGTCAAGTCCATCCCTAAGGTGACAGAGATACATTTGATGGACAGGTCTGTTGTTTCTCATAGGAAATGGAATAGGCCTCACATCAACATCGTACATTTTACAAGCAGAAACCTTTGATGCAGCACAATTACAGGATGTACTTGGCATTTTTCCTTTCACCTGAGTCTTAAGATTCTTAATTTCATTTAGCAAAGAAGTTATCTTTTCATTATGACTATTTCTTGTAACTTTAATTGAGTCATATAACTCTTTGTAAAGCTGTTTAATCTTAGAATTTTCTTCTCGAAAACACTCATTTTCATAATGTAACTTGTTGATGGTGTCTTGATATTGAAAATTCTGAGAATCTGAAGACGAAGGTTTATTGGTGCCATACACCTCACATTTGCTGGATTTCAATTGGGCAACTTGGGCCCTCAACAGTCGAATCGTGTTTGTGTGAGCTTGAATTTTTTCATCACGTTTGCTTAATTCAAAATATGTATCAAACTCAGGAGCATCCGAGGATGTCTTGACATTTGATATTTTGCATTTTTCTTCTAAGTGTTGATGTTTGAGTTGCAAATTCAGATAATCAACTTCTAGTTTTGAAAAACGTTTAACCATGTTATCATGGTCATCATTTTGAATTTTTTCAAGCAATTTCAAATTCTCCCCCTCAAGCTCAACAACACGATTCTGGGTAACATCTAAAGCAATAGAATACTCATGAAATTGACAAGCAGATAATGCAGAATCAGTAGCAGTATAAAATACATCTTGTGCAATACATCTAGCAATCAAATTCTCATTTGTGATGAGAATGTTCTTTCTTTCAATCTCACGAGTCTTAAGTTCTATCACATTTTGAGTTACCTCATTTTCCATATCTTTAAACACTACTTTCATTTCATTTATTTCGGTTTTAAGGGCAGTTTGCAACCCTTCAAAATGTTCTTTAAGTAGTTTAAAGAATGGCATGACCTCAGTCAAGTAACACATTTTTGCATGCTCAAAACACCTTTCCCCCTCAGTAATTCCTGTTGGTGTGATTCTCTTCTTACATGTTTGATCAAAATCAGCAAATAGTTGCCAAAGCACGTATAAGCTAATAAATGTCTTACATTCAGTAGGAAGAGTTAAAGGAACTAAGTGTCTAGGTGTATTGGGAGGATACACCGTCGCAGCAGCAATTTTCCTAAGGGATAGGGTTTTGGCTTTAAGCTCTTCTTCCTTTTGCTTTTCAATATCTTGTGACCAAAATATTTGTTCAGGTGTTAACTTCTTTTGAGGTGCAAACACAGTCAAACGATTCTCCTCATAATAATCATGGGGCTTGACTATTATTCATCTGGCTATGCACTCGGGATCCCTCATTTTCTCACTCATTTTTTCCCTTGTTCTATCACTTATCTCATCCTCTTCGTTGGTGTAGATATGCTCAGGTGGGTCATGAATAGGCATAAGCATCACATTACCATCATATAGGGCTGGTTGAACTACTTTCATGTCCCTAAGGATGGTTGACTTGGGTTCACCTATCATGATTTTACTATGTTTATCACTCAACTTTCTGTGCTTATGAATCATTTGAGCAGTTTGTATGGTTTGATCTTGTGCGTACAACTTATCTTCAAGCTTATTTTTTAAGGTTTTGAGTCTAGAAAAATCATTTAAGAGTTGTGTTTCTTTATCTTTGAATTCAAGCTTAAGCCTATTCACACAATTCTGTACTTCCTGTTTTTGTTTAACAGACATATCTAGCTGGCTTTTCAAAGAATTCAACTCTAATTTTAATGTTTCTTCCCTAACATTATGCTTTGAAACAAGTGTACGCATTTGACTTCCCATTTTCTGCTCACGCTCTGTTAGTTCAAACTTAGCACGTTGTTCATATAAGGCCACTTGTTCTTTATATATGTTAAGTTTAGTGGTCAAGGAATCATCAGGGACAAACACAGAGTTCTCATGCAGCACATAATCATCATTTAGAACAGAAGATGCACAACTAGGTACAATAGACGCTTCGTTGTGATTCACATATTGTTCATATGGGATAACATCGCTATTTCCCATATTAGCAATATCTGACTCAACAACGTTTGTCTGTTGTACTTTGACGGGAATCTTTTGTTCATGCAACACATTATCATTATTAATGACAGAAGATACCCCATTAGGTTCAGCCGACGCTTCGTTGTGTTTCTCATGTTGCACGTTGTTCCTAGCAGTATCTGACTCAACAACATTTGTCTGTGGCTGATGAAGCTTGTTTTCTTGAGAATTCGGGCACACAAAGTCTCTATTGGCACCAACATAGTCAAACACGTTTATCTGTCGAACATCTTGGGAATCTTTTGTTTGTCAATCATGTTGTACAATCTGAGTATCTCTGATATAGCAGAATCTGAAGTATTTGACATGATATTAACGTGCACGGGATTTTACAATTCTATGATTTAAACCGAGAAATAGATTCTTTCGCGGGATTTTACAAAAATCAAGAATGAACCGTGAAATGATGCTTGATATGTGTTATGATGACAGTTGGATTGTTGCACAATTGTTTAGTTGTGATTTGGTTTGGTTGATGTAAGTTGTTACAGTGAAATTTTGGTCTGAAAACTTAGAACCTCAATAACTTCATTCTGGAGCGATTTCAGGCTTCGAAAGTTGGGTTGAATGAATAAATTTATTCAACGTGTCCTTCTCCTCGGTCTCACGGTCGTTTTGACAGGTCACGGGCTGAAAACGGAGTTACGGTTCAAAAGTTATAGCCGTTTGAAGTTTTGACGTAAAAAGTCAACTTTGGTCAAATTGCAAAATGACAAACCGCAACTTTTGGAATTTCTAAAATCACCAAGACACAAACCGCATGGACAAATAGCACCCTTGAGGATACAAACCGCCTAGACAAACCGCATACACGCCGCAGAGACAAACCGCGTGGACAAACAGCACAGACAAACAGTCTAGACAAACCGCATACACACCGCAGAGACAAACCACGTAGACACAAACCGCATACACGCCTCAGAGACAAACCGCGTAGACACAAACTGCCAAACACGTCGCTTTCAATGCGTTTTGTCCTTTTGCCAAAACCGGTAATAAGACAAACCGCACCTTCGAGGTAACACAAACCGCACCTAAGAAACTTCACCAGACGGACAAACCGCACCCACGAACACCTTTCCAAAACCTCACGAATCAGCCAAAACTCACCACACAAAGCTTGAAACACAGATTCCAAACACCAAGTAATACTTCTATACTATTCCTAAGCTAGAAAGTACAAGATCAAACAAGATATAACCACTAAACAAGGCGTAAAATGGAATATTTAGAGCCTATCTATTTCGAACCAAAACTACCCCAAATCTAATCAAATCCGTGAATACCAACACACATGGACCTAACCATGGCTCTTGATACCAATTGTAGGGTATTCACTAACAAAGAAACACCCGTTTGGAGCACTAGAATGGATCGAATAGAAGGAGAAGAAGATGTTAGAGAGAGAAAGTGGAACCTAGTGAGAGAAATGTATGTGTATTAGATTAATACTCAAATAAGGTCCAACCCTTCCCATGGGTGGGAAGGGTGTATTTATAGTCCTTACATATTGTGCCCCTAGTGGGCTGTGGAGCGAGCTGACAGTGGGTAAAGACCCGACCCACTCCACGATATTAATAATAACTAAACTACTAATAATATTACTAATTGTTCAACGAGCTATGATGTGCTAATAAGTACTCGGGGTGACCGAGTCTTCAACTGAATATTTATATTCCTAACAATTACCTTGCTATCCCACTTGTTGCACTCCTAAGATTAATAAATTCAACCTCGCTATCTCACCTACACAAACAGTCCAAATGACGGGAAAAGGATATAAAATTAGTATAGACCACTCAACATGCTCAAACTGAAAGCAATCCGGGCTTGTCACTAAACACAATATATATTCAATGATGATCTTTTAGGAAGTTACTACAGATAGTTTTGTTGGTTGGATTAAACTTTCTATTTTATTTCCTTACCTGAGGCACTTCCTGGTTTGGAGGAGAGTTGATGATCTTCTTAGCACCATCAAAGTGGGTGTGGATGGGCTGATCTTAGCTTACATAAGACATTGCAAAATGCACCAATCCTTGTCATTCTTCCAAAATGTCCCATGCCCTTGTAGCAAGCTGTATAAGGAATGCATAATTGTTATTCTGTATACTAAATCTGAAACAACACATGGAGAGTGTTAACATTTTAGGAGCCATTAAAACAGGACAGGTGGGTTACGCGGGTGTACAAATGGTCAAAGTGGGTAACTTTCAAGTGATGTTGTCGACCTGGGATAGTTATTCTTTTCTTACTATTTGTATGCTTTATAAAAAACAATATAAGATATGCAATTCCAAACACCCCATAAAGTTGAAACTAATACTAAAAGCACGTATTTTTCTTTCACTGTTTTAGCCGTTGGGCCACTTTTCCGGCACTAAACTTGTATCATCCTAAAACCGCTTCAAATAAGCAGATCAAGGTGCTAAATTTCAACCAAAATAAGTGGTCTAAAAATACCAAGTATCAACCATGAACCATCTAAATTAGAGTCATCCAAGTGCTTTTTGGCTTACAACCGCTGAATGTTTATTTGATCATTTGTGAATGATTAACATGTCAACATACTAAAAACATTAACATGTCCTAATAAGTGCTAATTTCTAAACATACATGACTCAAATATCTAATTTCACTAACAGATAATAATAAAAAAAAAAAAAATCAGCCATATCAAGATATTAGGCAAAACCCCCAAATTGATTAGGGTTTATAAAAATTGAAAATAAAAAAATAAAAACTATACATACCAAGATATTAGAATTAAATAGAAGTAAAGATACTTTAGATGGATCTGATCTTGAATCTGATGATATAGAAACTTTCATTTGGCATAAGGTGACGTAAATATTTGTTTAGCTTCAAGTGAGAGATGACAGAGGGTAGCAAAAAGAAAGGGAAGAAGTCAAATTGCCAGGTGTTGATATGACGTCAATATATGACGTCAGAAAAGGGGTCGTGGAATTCAAAAAAGTTTTTATTTATTATATATAAAGATATATAAAATTATCCTATTTTTTATTTATGCATCATTTTGTCACCCTATCTCACTTCTTCTCACATAAGCGTTTAATGTTGAGTAGTGATTTAAAAACTTAAGAAGTACTCTAACTTTGTTTATGATAAAGAAAAATAAATACTACAATTTATTTCTATATTAAGTCGATTGTAACCGGAGCTTGAGTTATTTTAAAAGACTTTCAAATTGAGTATGAGTAATAAATGGCGTGTTTGGCGTGAGAGATTATGAAATATTATGGAAGCTTAAGATTATTTTTTTAGAAAATAAGCTTTTGTCAAAAAATAATCTTTGTTTAACAAACTAAAATTGTGAATTATTTTAGAAAAATAAGTTCTCAAAACCAACTTTTAAAAGATTATGGAGATTATTTTTCAAAAATTAACTGCAGCACCATTGCAAAAAAAAATAAAAAAACTATAATTTTAATCTTTTTTAGCATCAGCACCAGCATCACTAAAAGTACCAGCACTAGCAACAACATCTATTTTTAATGTAATGTGAATATTCATCTAAGGTATTATGGGTTTTAATGTAATGTGAATATTCATCTATTTTTAATGTAATGTGAATAGAAAATTTAATGTAAATGTACTACACCAATAAACACATCCTTATTACCTCGTGGGTATCCACTTCGACATTCCATCCATATATAAGAGAATGTTGCAGAGTAGTAAATTTTCATCTCTTACATTAAATCATTCAATCATCAAGCGTTTACTCCTATTGAACTTGTTACTGAAACCCATTCGAAAGACTGAAATTCATACTTAAACAGTAACTTTGTTTTAAAATCATCTATAAATCTTGTTAGATCAAAGGGATTGTTTAAGTATTTTTCTGCAGGTGAGGCGATTTTTCAAAATATCCTTCGGCCTTGAGTCCGTCAAGCCCTTCAGATAGCTGCTAAGAAAGTAGACGCGTTAGTCTCGCCCCGGGTGTGACCCCAGGACCAAACTCCGGCGTGAGAGTAAGTATATGATAATAAGTGTGTTTTATGGATTAAGTACTGTGTGTAAAAAATGAGTTACCATTACTGTAGAAACTGCCCCTTTATATAGTAGTCCCTTTTTTGTCTCCATCGGATGCGTCCAAACATACCGACAACCGCTTCGGGCGGCACCTGGAACTTACCCTGTTTAGGTCTTTTTCCTGACCAGACATGGTTACTGTAATTCTGTCACATACTACTAATATCAAAGTTGACTTCCTGATCTGGAGATGACCGTTGGTCCGAACGGCTCAGACGGGTCGTTCGGACATGGGAATCCGTTCGGACAGGATCTTTCGGATTCATATGTTCTAAGTTTTGACCTGTTCTGGAATTATTCATTTATCCGAACGGCCTGTATGGTCGTTCGGTTAGGGCCAGTCGGCCATATACGCCGACATGTCCCCCGCAGTATCATAGTATCGTGTAGCGATAGTGTGATACTTTAAATTTTTGCCTTCCGGCTTGCCGACGTGTTCAGCCGGACGGGGCTTCTTTTACCGCTGCTCATGTGCAAAACGCCAAAAGCCATTATTGTGTTCGTTTATTTGAGCGCCGTCGTTTTTACCGCACTTTTGAGATCATGACACGTGGAACATGCGTCATTGTGTGGATGAGATGGTGCCACGTCAGCGTCTGACACAACGCGACGTTTCGCGCCCTCTCTTTGCTGCCTATAAATAGCCGCCTTTATTTTATTTCAACCACCGTAATTTATTTCTCACCTCTGACACATTACTTATTCGTCTTTTCCCAACGTTTTTCATTTGCTCGTTTCGCCGTTCGTCCGAATCAAAGGTACGTTTCCCGTTATTCTTGTCTTATTATCGTTTGTTGTTCGGCTATACTCTACATATCCTTCGGTTAAGCGATGTCCCGCCGGTCCGTTTCCTCCCGGGAAGATGACTTTCCGGAAGATGAGAGTTTCATTCCGAAGTTTGATATGCGAAAGTATACTAGCAAAATGGATGAGACGGACATGACCATGTTGTTAATGGAATGTCATATTCCGGAGGATCTTAATCCGAGACTTCCACCAGCTGATATGACGATAGACCAATTACCTCCCGACGCCATAGGATTGTATTTAGAGGATTTCGCAGAAGGTGGCATCACCGTGCCTTTCTCGTCATTTTTGTTGGACGTCATCAAGCATTGGCAAGTCCATATTTCCCAGATGGTTCCGCTGGGCTTACACCGGGCCACTTTATTTGAAGTATACTGTAGGAGTTTGCATATTGTCCCAACGACTCCCCTTTTCCGAGCGTTTTACAAGCTGAGTAAACAGGGTGAGTGGTTCTCGTTCGAGAAGAGGGGAGGGAAGGAAAAAAGAGTTTGCTTCAATGAGATTTTAACCGGATTAAAAGGATGGAAGAAAAAGTTCTTTTTGATAGACAGAAGAGCTATTCCCTTCGCCATGCCGTGGTGACATCATCATTAGGATATTTCAGACCCCTTTCCGAAGGGGGAGTTTTCAGTTGAGGATGCCGACAGGCTTGCTGAGCATGTGATTGATCTCATCCAAATTCCTAGGGGTTTTCATTACGCACTTGGATTATCATCTCATTGGGAGCATCCCGGTTTCCGGGCGGCGCTTAAGGATGCCGAAGGAGAGGGTATAGCCCCCCCCTTTTTCCTTTTTTTTTTTTTTTTTTTTTTTTTTTTTAATATATATATTATTTTATTATTTTTTTTTCGAGTGATATATATATATATTCTTGACTTGTTTACTTGCAGCTTTAACAATGTCCAAGTACCTACGCAAGCCGGAGCGTCGAAAGGGGGCTGGTATGGTTAAAGGGGATCCGCTCCGCGAGGGACAGGTTCTACCATTGCATGTGACTGAGCCTGCTCGGTCAAATGAGGAGATTCCGGAGAAAACCCCTGTGATGAAGGCCGTAGAGGTACCCAATGAGAAGGTTTTAGAAGCAAAGAGAAAGAAAGAGGAAGCTGCTGCCCGCTTGGCGGAGAAGACGAAAGGCAAAGGAGCCGGAGGAAGTAAAGGGGCTCAAGGTACTGGTAAACGTCCTTCCGGTGAAGGCCTTTCTTCTCGCCCAGTCAAGAAGAACAAACCTGCTGCTGATACATCTTTCATAGACTTAGATTCTTCCGGTCATATTCCGGCACCCCAACCACTCCGCTCCTTCCATCCGGACTCGTCTGCTAAAGAGCCTGAGAGGGAGGAAGGGGCGAGTAGCCAATTTGTGTCCGGCCAAGATGGTGAGTTGTGAACCCTTCTCCCTACTCTCTTGTTTTTTTTTTTTTTTTTTTTTTTTTATTATTACATATATTTTTTTTAATGTGTTTTTGGTCTCCATTTCTTTTTGCAGGGAGTCCCTTTGTTTCTCACGGACGGGGAAAAAGGATAGAGAACTTGGAAGGTCTGGATGAGATGGGTGAGATGGGTGACGATGAGTTTACTTCCGGGGAGATTTTCGTGCCCAAGTGGTCCGTAAGGACAGATGCCCGTCTGACTGGGTCCTCCACCTGCCGGGAGATGATGGCGCACCTGTCGACTCCCCGTGAGGAACAATATTTGGAGAACTTGAGTGACGATGATGCTTGCAGTCGCGCATGGATGCTGCTCGGGAAAGGTGCCGTTGCGCAAGCAGATATCCTTCTTCGGTTTGAGACTCTACTCGATCAGTTTAACACTTTTACTACTGTCCACAAAAAGTGTGCCGAACAGGATCCGGCGGAGTTAAGGAAGTTGAAGGCCGAGAATGCAGACTGTCAGGTTACCATCCAGAGTCTGACCGGACGGGTTTCTGAGCTGGTAAAAGAGAAAGAGGGGCAGGGAGAAATGCTTAAGTCTTTGGAAGCTGAGTTAAATAGAATCAAGGAATTGTTGGCCGAAGAGCGGAGGGATAACCAAGAACTGAGAAAAGAGAGAAAGGACTTGGCGGTCCGGGTGGGTACCACTGATATGAAACGCATCCGAGTGGTTAAAGAATTTCTGCCAGAAATGGTCCGCCGTCTTCTAGGCAGTCATGAGTACAAACAATCCTTGGCTATTCCGTTCAACCTTTCGTCCGATGCTGGGTTTATAGGTGGGATCTCTGTTGACTGCACTCCGGAACAAGCCGCCGAGATTCTAGCTGACTTTGAGAGTCTGGATTTGGATACTGAGATAAAATATAAGGCTTCGTTCGACCAGCTCTTCGTCACTGAGTATCCGTATATCCGAAAGGTTAGTGGTGCTTTCTACAGGCCGATGGCTGAGATCCTGGAGCTCTATCCGGATCCTGCTCCTACCGAATCAACCGATCCTTCAATTGCCGATGAATCTGCCGATAAGAACGTTACATCTGAAAATTCAAATGTTGGTTTTGGTGGTGGGAGTGGTGTGGCCGAAGGGTCTGTGCTGGTTCAGGGTCACTTGGTTAACATTGTTGAACATGCTGAAGAGAATATTGGTGGAAGTGTTGAAGGAAATGCTGCATCTTGAGTTTTTTCTTTATGGGTCCGGAATGCCTCCATTTTGACCATGGATATAGGCTGTTCCGGACGCCTTGTGAAGCTTTGATCTAATCTTATATCGCTTGGAAACAATGTTTGTTGATGCGCCGCCTGTGGCTGCTTTTTATATTACTTTGTAACGAACATCCTTTATTAAGACTTTCTAGTTGTGGTTCGCCTTGGCCGGAAGGCTACAATTCCGACCTTTTTGCTTAATGATGATTCACTCACTTTTGCTGTGTCTGGTTTACCGTTTATGTATGCTTCTTTATATATATATATATATATATATATATATATATATATATATATATATATATATATATATATATATATATATATATATATATATATATATATATATATATATATATATATATAGTGTAACTTTATTTTCAGAACCCTGTTAAGTGCGGGAACTGCGAGAACTCCCTTTGAACCGTTAGATCTTTTGATCAATGGCTATGATGAATTGTGCAATTAATATAATTAAACTAAAGATTAGGTCAGAATTTGTAAAGAGGAAAGGGTATTATAGGAAGTTTACATTTTATCAAAAACTGTCCTACATTTACTCTCACTAATATCCGGATTTGTGATTTAAAATAGTTTTTATTCTCTCCTTAAAAAAAACCCTAGCCACCACTTTCATGTTTTATCACATATAACTAGCCACCATGATCGAAACTAAATCCATTCAATACCATGTCTATAGATCCGATCAGATCCACCATCAACTGCGGCGGCATCCGCATCCCGTCCTAACTAGATCCGATCAGAGGTGGCGGCGGCGACATCCGATCAGATCTGACAAGTGGCGGCGACATCCGTCCTAATTAGATTCACAGTATTGCATGAAGAAAATTAGCCAAGACTTAAGATAAAGTCAACGGAAAAGTTATTAGATGTTGGTGATAAAGTCACTGTGTCTATCATTGTGGAGAATGGATTGACAGTAATCGAGTGTGGTGTGAGCCTTGTGTATGATGAAGAAAAGGACACATGGCGAAATAACACAGAATGGGATATGTCTTCATTTAAGTTAAGTGCAGATATTTATTATCTTTGTCGCCGCGATTTTTTGAAGTCGATGGAGGTTGATGGACCAATTCCTAGTTGGTTTCGGGATTTGTTTGGTTATAAAATGACTATACAGGTAAGCTTTTTCTTGTCAAAGCTAATTTTTGGTTTTAAGGTGGGATTAAGATCTAAATAAGTTTTTTAATCTTTGTTTTTATTTATTTTGCATTGTTATAGAGATACAAGGATGGAGAAGAACCGGTCGATCTTAAAAGATGCACCCATAGTTTCAGATGTTGAAACTTTTATTGGGATAACCCATTGTCCATAATCGGTATGTATGTGTCAAACTTGCTCTATGTGTGAATTCTCTAGTTGTTAATATATATTTTATATGCGCAATTTTTTAATACTACAAGCATAATACTGCAATACTGTGGTGTCCTTTTATCAACTTTAGATATGATTAGATACGATTCTTCGTAATGATTGCTGTGTAATAAAGTTTGGATTTTTAGTGGAAATTTGATTCATTTGTTCTTGTATTCTGCGTTTATGTTGTTTTTGTTTTGTTTTGGCATTGGGTTTAATGCAAGTTATGTAGTGGATTAAATAAGTCTATAAAGGAAATATAAAATATAGTAAGCTCATGGTATCATTTTAGATTAAACTTGGATTTGGATGATGAAGATATTTGTTTTTCATATCTAGATTATATATGTCTAGATTAAACTTTGACTTCGTGTTTGAACATACTTGTTTTTTTATGAACATACTCGTTTTTCAATGAACGTACTTGTTTTTTACATTGAACATGGTTGTTTTTCATGTGTAGATAATACATGTCTAGATTAAACGTGGAATTCGTGTTTGAACATACTTGTTTTTTCGGTGAACATACTTGTTTGAACATACTTGTTTTTCAGTACACATTTTGGTTTTCATAGAACATACATGTTATTCATTGAACATACTTGTTTTTACATTGAACATGGCTGTTTTTCATGTTATTAACATACATGTTATTCGGTACACATTTTGGTTTTCATAGAACATACTTGTTTTTACATTGAACATGGCTGTTTTTCATGTTATTAATTATTTTTGTGCATGCTTGTTTCAGATTGATGAAGATGACGATATCATTGAAGACCGAGAAGTGGATGAACAAAAATATACATGAAGATAATTTGTGATTTTTGAAGATATACGATTATTGCATACGTGTTTTATATTCTTGTAATTAAGTGGAATGTAACATTTAAGTATATGAATCTTATTTTTTTCTTTTATAATGATTTATTTTCTTTGATTTGTGTTTCAAACTTCTTAAAAAATAATGGCTAGACAAAAATATTGATAGGTTGATAAAAAAATGTGAACAATTACATTATAAAAAAACATTTAAATTTACATTATTTAAAAAACATGCATGCATCTAATTTTTTTCAAAAAAAAAAAAAACAAAAACACATATGTTCTTGTAATATTCAGGCTACACATTACACAAAAAAAAAAAAAAAAAAAAAAAAAAAAAAAATCCAAAAATTTAGGAAAACGGGATTTAATAAAAAATTCGAAAATAATATGAAATTTGTATTTTACTAAAATACCCTTATGATTAAATAATAATCTTTAATATTTAAAAAAATCTTATTGGTCTAGAAGAGTTCTCGCAGTTCCCGCACTTAACAGGGTTCTGAAAATAAAGCTCCCCTATATATATATATATATATATATATATATTATATATATATATATATATATATATATATATATATATATATATATATATATATATATATATTTGTTTTTATGTATGTATCATGCGAAATGTGTTGTGTGATTCCTGTTGCTTGCCGTATTGTTTACTGAATATATTCAATTCCTATTTATCATTTCTAAGTACTAACGTTACCGTTAGGAGCGCATACACCTCGGTATACTCCTTCTTATCTTAAGGGTCAAGCATCGCTGTTAGGAGTGAATATTTCCCGGCACATTCCTTTTCGATTAAAGGTCCAATATTGCCGTTAGGGGCGAATACATCTCGGCATGTGCCTTTTTACTTTAAGGAATTTACATTGCCGTTAGGGGCGGATACGCCTCGGCATGTGCCTTTTTATGTTAAGGACTTTATATTGCCGTTAGGGGCGGATACGCCTCGG
The DNA here is from genome assembly GCA_021014915.2 of Artemisia tridentata subsp. tridentata. NCBI lineage: Eukaryota > Viridiplantae > Streptophyta > Magnoliopsida > Asterales > Asteraceae > Artemisia > Artemisia tridentata. The sequence goes on along the minus strand of CP139509.1, from coordinate 447,534,241 downwards.
CATGTGCCTTTTTACTTTAAGGACTTTACATTGCCGTTAGGGGCGGATACGCCTCGGCATGTGCCTTTTTATGTTAAGGACTTTATATTGCCGTTAGGGGCGGATACGCCTCGGCATGTGCCTTTTTATGTTAAGGACTTTATATTGCCGTTAGGGGCAGATACGCCTCGGCATGTGCCTTTTTATGTTAAGGACTTTATATTGCCGTTAGGGGCGGATACGCCTCGGCTAAGTTTTGGCTGCGCGGGCCGAATGAGGGTAGCTAATCCTCACCGAAGCCGCGCTATTGCCTCTTTGCTTGCAAAAATATGTGGAAAATTTTTCTCCTCTTCAACCCGGAGGAGAATATATAGTATTTCATAATGAATTCGTTTACAATGGCTCATAGCCTTACATATTTGTTCCTAAAGAAAGCATTTCCTTAGATTGATTGCGTGCCATTTTCTGGGCACTTCTTCCTCTTCCATAGTTTCCAGCTTGTAGGAACCACACTGATATGCTTCGGTTATCCGGTAGGGTCCTTCCCACTTTGGGCCTAGCTTGCCTTGGTCTTCTGCTCGGCTTGCTTCATTTTTTCGGTAGACGAAATCTCCTGGTCTGAAAGATACCGGACGGACTTTCTTATTGTAGTACTGCTCCATCTTTTTTTTTTTTTTGCATCGTGCTTCCTTTATTGCTGCTTCTTCTCTCCTTTCTTGCAGTAGGTCTAAATTTAAACGCATCTCCCTTTCGTTCAGTTCTTTAATCCGGCGCGTATCATCTTCGTCTACTCCCTCTCGTATGACCATCGTTCGGTGAGTTGGCATGCCGATCTCAGCCGGTATCACTGCCTCGCTACCGTACGTCAAGCTGAAAGGCGTTTCTCCATTACTTTGTTTTAGTGATGTTCGGCAAGCCCACATAACGTTTGGCAGCTCATCTACCCATCCAGCTCTCGTTTGACCCAACCTTGTCTTAATTCCCTCCAGTAAACTTTTGTTTGCTCTTTCCACGAGACCGTTCGCTTGTGGATGTACCACAACGGTGTTTATTTTTCGGATGTTTAACTTCTCACACCATTGTTTGAAAGGGTTATCGACCAGCTGCTTTCCATTATCCGTTACGATTACGCTTGGTTGGCCGAAACGGCAAACTACATTGTCCCATACAAATTTTATCACGTCCTTTCCCGTCACCCTTGCCAGCGGTTTGGCTTCTATCCACTTGGTGAAGTAGTCGATAGCCACTATGATGAACTTTATCCTTCCGGATGACTCTGGTAATGGACCTAGGATGTCCATACCCCATTGATAGAACGGCCAAGAAGCCATAATTGGTGTGAGTGTTGTCTTTGGGAGTTTCGGAATTGGGGCATGTATTTGGCATGAGTCACACTTCTGAATTTCATTACGAGCATCCCGGTGCATAGTTGGCCAGTAGTACCCTTGCCGCATGGCCTTTGTTACTACGGATCTTGGCTTCAGATGCATGCCGCACGCCCCCATGTGTATCTCCCGGATCACATAATTTGCCTGTAATGGACCAACACATCGCAACATGGGAACCAAGTAGCCCTTCTTGTATAGTACTCCATCTTCTATTACATATTGGCTGATCTTCATTCTCAACGCTCGAGCGTCGTTTTGATCTTCCGGCCATATTCCCTCTTCCAGGCATCGAATGATGGGAGTCATCCAGTTGTCTCCCTCCTCGGCCACTATGTCGTTAACTTCTTTCCCTTCGGTGGATCTTTCTCTTAACACTTCTACTAATACTTCCTTCGTCAGGTGATCAAATGCTACTGTAGCCAGCTTGCTTAGTATGTCGGCCTTTTGGTTCTGCCCTCTGGGAATGTTCCGGATGGAGAAGTGCTGGAACTTTGCTATACATTCTTTTGCCTTGGCCAAATATTTGATCATGCTTTCGTTGCTTGCTACGTAATCCCCACTTATCTGATTCGACACCAGCTTGGAGTCCACCCGTACGTCAATATTCTTTACGCGCATCCCTTCGGCTATCCGAAGCCCCGCCAGCAATGCCTCGTACTCTGCCTCATTGTTCGTGCTTTCAAAATCTAGCCGAAGGGCGTAAGTATATTCCACGCCGTCCGGACTTACCAAAACAAGTCCTGCACCGGAACCTTTACTATTGGATGCTCCATCGGTATATAGTAGCCACTTTCCTACTTTGTCTTTTTCAACCTTCACGGCCGGCTGGCTAAAATATCGCTCCGGACTTTCTCCAATGGGGGTTTCCGAGAGAAAGTCTGCTAAAACTTGACCCTTGAATGCACTCCGAGGCTCGTAGGTGATGTTATATGCTCCCAGCTCAACGGAATACTTAGCCAGCTTTCCGGAAGCTTCGGCCTTGTTAAGTATCTGTTTGATAGGTTGATCGGTGATAACCTTGATCGGGTGTGCCTCGAAGTACCTTCTTAACCTTCTTGACATGTGCAGTAGAGATAATGCTAGCTTCTCCATCGGGGCATAGTTCCTTTCGGCTTCATTGAGTGTCCGGCTCACGTAATGCACCGGATGTTGTTTTCCCTTTCTTTCGGTTAGAAGAACTGCACTAACGGCCTCCTGAGCCGCCGCCAGGTATACGTAGAGCGTTTCCTTGGGCATGGGTGTTATTAGAGACGGGAGATCCGCTATCAGCTTCTTCATTTCTTGAAAGGCGTTCTCCGCGTCTTCCGTCCACCGGTACTGTTCCTTGTTTTCTTTGGTTATGTTCTTCAAAGTTTCAAAAAATGGTAACGATCTTTCGGCTGACCGGGCCAAGAACCGATTCAAAGCTGCCAGCTTGCCACTTAGACTCTGCATTTCTTTCAACGTTCGGGGAGACTGCATGTCCATCAAAGCTTTCGTTTTCTTCGGATTTACCATGACTTCCTCTGGATCGTTCGTTTCAACCTCCTTTTCTGTTGGCCCTTCGTTTTGTTCATAAGAAACCTTATGAGATTCCTCTAATCTTCGGCATTCCGAAATAACTATCTGCCGAGCTTTCAGAGTAGCTACTCCCCTTGGGGTTGGAAATTTCATCATAGCATGAATGGTGGATGGAATGACTCTCAGCAATCTTAGTCCGGTCCTTCCCAGGATCACGTTATACGGCGAAGGCGCGCGTATTACGATGAACTTCATGGTTGTTCTTCTATATAATCCCTCTTCTCCGAATGACACGTCCAGCTCTATTTTTCCCAACGGTTTTATCACTTGTCCAGCGAAACCCAGCAGATCCGTCTGAGTCTGCTTTAGTCGAGACTTCATTTCCGGGCTCAAGTTATCAAAGCAGTGTTCAAACATGACCTCCACCGAAGCCCCTTCGTCCACGAACACTCTTCTTACCAAGTATCCTTCCATCATGGCTTCAACGATGAACGGCTCATCGGACACGTCTCTGGCTGGTATGGGAGGGAAGGTGATGGGGACATTCATCCATTTTTCCTCATGTTCTCTCGACTTGCGCTTCTTCTGTTGTGTTCTTGCGCTAACCATGTTGATTATCTTGTCCTTGGCCGGGAGATCCTTCTTTGGCGTGCCTTTCCCTTTTTGACGAACATCTTTGACTAGGTGGTTCAACTTCCCCGACTCTAAAGCTAACTCTAGCTGTCTTTTCAATTGAAAACAATCATTCGTGTAATGTCCCCTTTCCCCATGGTAATCACAGTATCTGTCCTGATGTTCTTTATTGGGTGGATCCCTCATCGGCCTCGGAGGAGGCAACCGTAACTGATGCTCGGTGGCTAGGATTTCCTTCGGTCGTTTTATGAGCGAGTCAAGCGTCAAACGGGGAGCATCACGATTCTGGTAGTCATTACGCGCCGGAAGGTATGGCGCCGGACGATCTCGGTATCGATATTGGGTCTGCCGATCCTTGGGGTGGTACCCGGATCGTCCTTCGTTCCTGCTATCATTCCCCGATCCTCTATATCCTCTATCATCCTTCCGGAAAGGTCCCGCCGGCCTCTTCCTGTATTGGTCATAGCTCTCTCCTCGTGGCAGTTCGGTACTAGCGAATGCGGCCTCTGCTCTCACAAAGTCATCCACACGGATCATCATTTCATCAACGGTTCTAGGAATTTTATCAGCGAACCTTTTGGCCAGTTCCGGACATTTACATCCGTCCATGAATGAAGAAATCCTCATAATTTCCGGGGCTCCTTGTATGAACCCTGTTTCTGTAGTCCACCTTTCCTTGAATTCTAGCAAAGTCTCATTGGCTTTCCTCACGATCTTCGTTATCTCCGTAGGGTCTTTGGTACATGCTTTGTGTAGGGAGAAACGAGTTTCGAACTGAGCCCTCAGGTCTGCCCATTCGTCTATGCTGCCCGGAGGAAGGCGATCGAACCACCCTCTCGCCCTTCCGTCCAGGGTTTGCTGAAACATCCTGCACCAGACGGGCATGGGCCACTCCCCGTGACCTGCCGCCCCAGTAAACCGATTGAGGTGATCATGGGGGTCTGTTGACCCATCGTATAACTTGATGTGTGAAGGCATTTTGTGCTCCGGTGAAGAGAATTCGATAATCCTCCGAGTGAAGGTTGATTTCCTAACTTCCTTGAAAGGTTTGCTCAAATCTGCATCCGGTATCTTGTCTCCGGTAACGATTCCTTTCTTTTCTCTTGGCACCTTCGGAGCGTCCTCTTCATCCCAGTCTAGACGTATTGACTGCACAGTGCTTTGTCTATTGTGTTCCCGGACCATGGACTTGAGAGCAGAGATATATCCTTCCAGCTGTTCTCGGGTGATTGCGGGAGACTCGGTGTCCCCGTTTCCGGTACGGTGGACGGGAGGGGTTTCGACACCCTTTCCGCCCGACCCTTCCGGACGTTCGGAACCTGACATCCTAAAGCTTTGGTAGATTGAATGTCGGGTCCCACGGATGGCGCCAATGTTTAAGTATTTTTCTGCAGGTGAGGCGATTCTTCAAAATATCCTTCGGCCTTGAGTCCGTCAAGCCCTTCGGATAGCTGCTAAGAAAGTAGACGCGTTAGTCTCGCCCCGGGTGTGACCCCATGACCAAACTCCGGCGTGAGAGTAAGTATATGATAATAAGTGTGTTTTATGGATTAAGTACTGTGTGTAAAAAATGAGTTACCATTACTGTAGAAACTGTCCCTTTATATAATAGTCCTTTTTTTGTCTCCATCGGATGCGTCCAAACATACTGACAACCGCTTCGGGCGGCACCTGGAACTTACCCTGTTTGGGTCTTTTTCCTGACCTGACATGGTTACTGTAATTCTGTCACATACTACTAATATCAAAGTTGACTTCCTGATCTGGAGATGACCGTTGGTCCGAACGGCTCAGACGGGTCGTTCGGACATGGGAATCCGTTCGGACAGGATCTTTCGGATTCATATGTTCTAAGTTTTGACATGTTCTGGAATTATTCATTTATCCGAACGGCCTGTATGGTCGTTCGGCTAGGGCCAGTCGGCCATATACGCCGACAGGGATCAACATAAAATAATGGGAAACCTGAGTCTGAATACGGTATTCATGTGAGCAAGTGTAGTAGCGCAAAAAGTTTTTGAAAAATGCCTATCTTGACACGGTTAGTTTGGGTCGGGTCTTTTTTACGGCTGACCGAAACCGAAATCGAATCTCACCTTTTTTGAAACCTTCCGAAGCTCTGTCAATCTTTTTCGAAGAACCTCTTTTTCTTCAAGTTGGATGAACTTATTATCACACTTGAATGTTAACGTCTTTAAAAACTTTGAATATCGCAAGATGAACTTTAGAAACTTTAAATCATGATAACCGCCCCCATTTGTGCATTTCACGGTCTTCAAGTTTACACGCATACAGGTTGGAATTGGCTTTAGTTTATTCCATTCATAATCATGTAAAGCCTTTTAATTTTACACACAGAAGATAGACAAAACTCAACATTAACTATACAGATATAAAGCCAGTGGCCTCCTAGAGGAGCTGGTCACAAGTTCTCAATTTGAGTTCTTGTGTTGGGGTTACCCCAGGTTCGAACCTGGGCATAGGGTATATAAATGGGGATTGTTACCGCTGAAGCAAACTTGTCAAAAAAAACTATACAGATATAAAATATAAAATGAAAACACCTCAAAGCTTTAAGAAAAAAGGCCAACGTAAATACCATTCCAATGGATAAATGTTCCAATTTTGGAGATCTTTCAAGGAATTCAGCGATTAAGTTCCACTGATGACCAACATAACCATAACCTTTTAACTCCAATTGCTTCAAATTCGGGAAAAACTTGACCAAATCCAAGTGATTGTCACCTCCTGTCAAATCCTATAGTTGAATGAATAAAAACATGAATCATTCAAGTTGAACATATTATCAATAAATAACAACCTGAAAATTAAACATGATAAAAAGAAAGCACTGATGGTTTTAAAAAAAAAGAAAAAAGAAAACTTACATTGGTGTTTAAATAAATCAATTTAGCTTGACTGATTCCTTCTAGAAGTGAGTTGAGATTAATATAGAACTCATATTTGTCATAGAACCAATGAATCAATCATAGTCTCCATTTTTTATCTAAATTAATAAAAAATCATTTTTCACTTAAAAAAAAAAAAAAAAAAAAAAAAAACATATCTTGCAAACGGTAAATCTTCAAGCTACAAAAAATACATCATCGCGATGAGAATTAAATTATCTTTCTATAGATATGCATTATTATATACTTTCGACGAACTTTTTTTTTTCAAAATTTTCACACAGAAAAATCACATGTGATTCGTAAAAATCACATATGATTTGATTTTTACAAATCAAATATGATTTTTCGAATCACATGTGATTCGTAAAAATCACATATGATTTTTACGGATCACATGTGATTTTTCTGGGCGGAAATTTTGAAAAAAAAAGTTCGTCAAAAGTATATAATAATGCATATCTATAAAAAGATAATTTAATTCTCGTCGCGATGGTATGATTTTTTTCCCGTAGCAATTAACGGTTTGCGAGATATTTAATTTTTAAAAAAATGGTGAAAGTTTATTTTTTTATTTTGATAAAAAAAAAAAAATGGCTAAGATTGATTCATTGGTTCTATGACAAATATGAGTTTTATATTTTACTTTTACCTATTAACTAGTTATAATGCCCGCGCACGCGCGAGATTTTTACTAATTTTTTTAATAATACATTTTTTATTTATTAAAAATAAATTATTTAATTTTTGTTATTATTTTTTGAATAATGTTTTGAATTTATGTGGTTTAAAATAGTGTTTTAAATCTCCATTTCAACCCTTTTATTCGTTTCTTCAATAGTTCTTGTCAAAAACTTGTCATCGCTATCTTGTACGACTGAAAAATTATCACATTCACAATTAGATATCATTTTTTCAATAATCACTTGTTATAATACCCGTGCATGTACGGGATTTTGATATAAATTTCTAATTATATTTTTATGTATGTGTGTGTTTGTTTAAAGCGAATGTATTGAAAGATAAACATTAAATGATAACTCAACATTGGTGATATATGAATCCATCAGAGTCCATCACTGTCCATTCCAACAATTTTGTAGTGTTTGTTTGGATAAATTTAATCTTAAAAGCTCTTGCTTAAGTCATTAGTAGTAAAATCAGAATTTTCAATCATCTACAATTTTCAATATCACAACATACTCTTTCTTTGAAACAATGCAAATTTTGAGTTAGTAAAACAAAAATATAGGCATGGTAAAGTAATCATACAATTTATTTTGTTTATGTTTAAATCTTACCAAGCTCAATATCAGTGGTTGCTTGGCTCTAGGTAACGGTGCTCTCAAGTATCTTAGTGGTTACCATAGAAAATTGAAGACCTTGAACATGTGTACCATGAACTTTACCCAAAACCAGGACTACAAAGCTACGCACAGGACCTCCTTAACACCCTGACATTCACGTATCTTATTCAATGTTTTTAGCCTCATTTTCTTATCAACAACAATCACCCTAACAGATTGCTTTCCTAAGGTCATACCGAGTCTTGTACAACTCACTTTCACATTCGTTTCATGCAATAAACTTTTAAAACTGCCAACAATCTCAGGTTCAACAACACAAAGTATAATATTTCCAGTTAAACTTACATCCACTTCAAAAACAGCAACTGTAAACCCCGTTTTCCAATAGCCCCTCAGCTTTGATATCCCTGGACTCACAGATTGCACCCGCAAATAGGATTCCACGTCAGTAATTTGGACTTGAATGCTTTTGACTGGCCTCGGGTGACCCGTCTAAAATGACCCGTTTTACACTCATACGGAGACCTTTGGCGATCATAGCACAGAGTAACTGGTTGTCAAGATAATCGGGTGCTCTGGTGGATACGTATGTCACTTTTACAGATTTTCGACCACTTCATCCTACTGCTAATCTATCAAGCTTCTCAGTAAGGGTAACATAAGGTTCCAGTTCTGCAAGTACCTGCTGCAAAGGTCATAACATCAAAATGAATAACGCCCCTCTAAATATTCTGAAGAAAAAAAAAAAAAAACTTGACTAATCCTTTTCAGGAAAGAGACCATATTGTTACAAAGTGAAATTGTACTTGTGGGAGATCAAGCTAGTATCTCAATATAGTGAGGTATTTTAGACATCAAACTAACAAGACAAAAGAAGCTTTAATCTTTCTAATAAATTATTTATGGAAGATTATATTTCAAAATATATACTAATGCAGGTAACAGTCTTCTTCTATAGACAGTCTGCAATTAATGGATGGTGTGCGGCAGTAAATCGTCTAACATTTATCTCCATCTAGATCACCGCCTACCAAACCATTGTGAAAGACTCGTGACTTTAAGCGTCATAGTAATCAACTAAGCATAGTATGACACATTTTAAATTTGACAATAATCCTCATCAGCTATTTCTATTTTGTTCTGCCAGTCATCGTCTTAAAACAGAAAGAACACAGTAACTGTATTTTGAAGATCAAATTCTAAGAAAAGAGAGTACAAAGAAAACTATTATAAGGTGTGTGTAAATGGTTCTAATTTTCTTACGATACGCAACAGAAGTAAAAAAAATCAAATGCAAAGCTCGATGAATATAGTTTGTCCAGACCAGTTTTAGTAAACGCATAATGATGTAGCATATATATCATAACAACTGTACCATTACATATATCTTGTTTCAGAGTCAAATTTCTTTGGCTATTCTATAGATGCAACTCTGGTCGAGTGTTATATCATCTAAAGATGAAATTACAGTTAAAAAAGTTACCTTAAAGATTTAGACGGAAGAAGAAACGGCATGCTAGAACCAGATACAGATGCTTATGAGTCAGTAGAGCGCTCTTGTGGTAATTTATAAATTCAGTATGTGGCTATGCACATTGTAGTGTTGCTGATAACCGTCAATGTCCCTTGGAGAGTAACCAAAACCTATAAATTGGTCAGGAAAAAATCACGGTAACCACTGCTATTTACAGATTTCCATTCTACTCATAACAATATAAACACGATAACTAATGTTGTTTAAAATCGATTAAAATGAATAGGAATCAATCTTACCTCCAATGATTCCGCGTTATAAAAGAAATTTAAGAGGTGATTGGGAATCAGTACCTCCAATGTTTCAGAGAAAAAAAAATATATGCCTAATAAGTACACCCAATCACAAACCATGAATGCACACTAAAGCATCATATATAGCAAATGAGATACTTTAAGAGGTGATTGGGATCTGTGAAGATAATCAGTTTTGAGCAGTTTGACAGCATAGACTAATTATGAGTTTTTTATAACTTAATGCTGAAATAATTAGTTAAAAGTATAGCTTAAGAAATGTTTGGTATTGCATATTTATAGCTTTTGCTTATGGCATAAAAGCACTTTAAGAGAATAACCCAATATGCCCTAAGCAACTGAAACACTTATTTCCTCACTCAAAACACTTTAGAAGAATGAATATAACCTATCGAAAATTACCAAAATTTCAATGTAAACTTACAAACGTTCCCTCAAATCCAAGTTTGTGCATTTTCTAAAACACTTACATGTGGACTAACACATATGCATAAGATTTTTTTTTTATAAACACGTGATCACAAGAGCCAAGTAAATATATTGGCCTATCAAAGTTAAAACTAAAATTGCAAATTGTTCTTTGTGACTGGAACATATGTAAAACACGACACATAATGATTTATAGTGTGTCAGTTCGCTGTTCCAAACACCAATATAACTCAACTGACAGAAAATCAATTATGTACAGCAACATGTTGATGCAACTCTAGAAGCATCGGAAGAGCAGCACGCATGAAACAAAGAACAAAATATACCTGGGCCCATTTCTGCTCATCTAAATTTGGTGGGATAGAACTGGTTCGAGCAGATAGCTACAAAAATCATAAAAGCATGATGCTTATAAACAGATCATGAAACTATATACATATCTAGAGATAGACCCATTGCTAATAAAGTTATCAATGGATTGATTTAGGTTGTGCTTTACTTTATACTTTTATAGAGATCAGTATGATTAAACTAAATGGAACGTGTCAAAATTGTTATAAAGTCACCCACAGTTTAGATTTAAATGCATACAACCTCCTAACTCATTTTATTCATGGAATTTGATTATCTGTAGAAAACCAATTTTCTAATCACTGATTAGTAAAATCTTATATTTCACAATGAAAGTGTTTGTGGGTAAATGCATCCCGTACCCGGACTCACTATGACATGTTACCCGACCTGCAACCTCTTGCCACCATTGGTATATAATCAGTGCAATTCAATAGAGTTCCATTTGCATATAGCTAGGCAAATACCTTCATGGCATTTATAACACCAGGACTAAAGCCGAAATTGAAGAGAAAATGCCTTATAAGCATCACCAGAACCTAAAAATGAAGAAAAACACAATAAGAGACAGCATATAAAAACTCTTAATGAAACCCTGGTTTTCATTCCAGGTTTAAAACTTAGCTTCTAAATCGAAAAAAATAGCAAATATAGTACCCTTGACAGGATTGAAGGCCTATGGCACCGCTACTCAAGAAGTGGGAGAAATCGCAATATTCTGGCTAGCCTTTGGCAGGCCGGGGGTGCTTTTTCTAGACTGGTGCATCACTCGGCTTTACAGTGGCACCTGTTGCTGGAGCATCAACAAAATAATTACACAAAGAGTTATGTTTAAAAAAGAATGCACATGGTTACAATTACTAACCAACATAACGTAGCATTAAAATTAATAAAAATCCCTTAGGATAGAAAATGTCGTTGCAGCAACAAAAATGTGTGTCATATGTGTCTCGTTACACACTTAAAATTTCTTACCAAGATAATTCATAGATTCATCTAACATTGATTCAAAATATGATCTTTAATCCTATTAATAATCATCTTAACAATGTTTCCTTCTTCACAGCTTAAAATGCAAAGGCATGTCCAAAACTTGAAACACTATCCAATGTGGTAACGCACCCACTTTCTTGTAGCTGACAACTTCCTATGCCATTATCGCCTTCAATATACAAAACTAAACACCATGTTATACTTTATTCAATTTTATACTATTTGATTCTGATTATTCATATCACAATAATCAATTTTAGAACAAACATCCAAACACCCCCTACATAACTCATAAAGGTACCCTAAATCCAAAAAATTACATAAACCCACATCAAGAAAAAATCAAAATTGTGCATAAAAAGAATAAATTTTTCGCAACTTAACACAAAAGATATCAAAGGCATAACATCGAACACCATCAGTGCAATTCACAACTAACCTCTTATTCTCATACTTGTGTTTTACTTCTGGTCACAAATTAGTTAGCCCATGTTTCATTATGCAAGAACGATAAATTGATTGAACCATAAAAAATGTAAACGTATTTTTTGGTCATACCTGATCATTGGCTTTCATCCATATGGGTGACATATTCCCTTCCTTTAATTTATCGATAGAGAAAACATGAAATTAAGATCAAATAAATATAATAATTTGAGAGGGTAAGATCAAACATGAAAAACATGATAACAAAATCAATTAGTAAGATTGAGGTTACAATGAAGGAAAATATCGAATAAAGGTCGTCGTGTGGTTGCAGTGAGTTTTTTTTGTTGTGTGAATGTGAGTTGGTCTTCAGTTTTTTTTATTTATTTTTAAAATTAGGCCCAAAACTATTAAACATGATATATTAAGTACATGTGTATTTTTAGTTTTTTCTAATTCTTTTATACGCATATAAGTAAAAGACGAAATTTTATAAATTTTGATCAAATTAGGAAATATTTAAAGCTTTTTTGTTGAAAAATATCTACAAAATAAATAACAATAATCAAATTATTACTTAATAAGAAATGATTTGATTTATTAGAAATGCAAAAGTCCCCACTTGAGGTTTTGTTTTATTATATAAAAGATTAATTGACAGACTTTCAAATTCAATCGCTTCAAAGTAGGTATCTTGAAGTAGGCGTCCCCTTCGTTGTTCCAATAACCCAATTTCACATACAAATTTTCAAGAACTGGACACCCATGGATTAACTTTAATGCACTTTCCCAATATACAGTATTCCGTCAATAACAACATGAAGGGTTTTCAAACTAGGAAGATTGATTAAAGATGAGCAATTGGGAAAGGTATCCATGCTAGGCAACTTGATACAATCTAATTTTAATTTTGTAAGCGTCTTGCAAGTGTAAAGGCTGCTAGGCAACCTAAGATACTTACCTTTCATGTCAAGCTCATGAACGTTTAACCTAATTGCTTTACTAATCAGCTCTCCCGAATACGACTCGATATTATAATTGTAATCCGAAAATTGCACGCGAAATATTTTAATCTGTGAAGTCTTGCAATGTTCAAGCACCCAATCCAAGTATTTTGGATATAAATATTTATGGTCTTCATTTGTGTCAAAATCAAGGTTATGTACGAAAGTCCAGGTGTATCTCCATGTTTTGGACAGAAGGCTAGTTCTCACTGCTAATTTTGTAGGCATTAGGGAGAGTATGTCTGAAAGAACTTTAGGGAAATACCCACATAAGAAATTACAATAATACAATACAAGAAAACAGAAATTAGTAAATTAAAGTATGAACCTGGATTTTCATTAAACAAGAACAAAAGTATACCAAACCGAATTGAGAACGAGATCGAGGCACGTGTTTGACATGCTTCCCTTAAAATGGATTCGTCGTCTATTCGCCGTCCGTTTCCCAGAATACAACGATTGGAACAGTACGTTGCACTACCGCATGTGACCTTATGCCTGAAATTTACATCGAAGTGTATCTCGCATGAAAACGAGAATGCACGTTTGTGTGTAGTTATCATAGTATGTCGTGTTTCTTTTTTTTGGTGTCTCTTAGTCATATTTAGAACTACAAGAAGGTTAGCATATATATAATACTAACTTGAAATATATGGTGTAATGACACGCATTAAATCCGTTTAATGGCCTTAAACACCCATCAACCAAATAATTAACCAGTTAATTGTTATAATGACCATTAACCGACTAATTAATTTGGTGTTACAAGTTTGACTCATGCAAATGATGTTCATAACTTGTTGTTCTAAACACCTTAATTTGAGAATAGATATCTCATTCAAACAACTTTACGCCAAAATTTTCAACAATCCCCCACATGAATGGAGATCGATTCGAAAACACACAAATTTCAACAATCGCCCACATGACTAGAGATCGATCCGAAAAACTCACAAATTTCCAATGAAAATCTCAACAGTTGAATCCTGCATAGGATGGGTATGTTACCCTTTGAACCTTCCCTTATGAAATATACTTAGCCTACTAGCTGCCAGTAGAACTCGATGTCTTTGAACTGATCTGCTATTTATATAGACGACAATATATGTTCACACAGGACTCTCCCTGACATAGTCAAATCCTCATAGTCGTGTTTGTTATGGTCATGAACACTAGCCTGGTTCTGCGAGAGCTTTTAGGAATTGCGCACCCACACATTTTCCTTCGAAGCGACCCCACTTCTTTCCCACATAGGTGATTCCAATTGAATCATTAAAAGCGATAAGCTTATCCTCATATTGTCACTTTTATAGGAATGGACTAGGAAGTTTACTAACTCCTTATATAGATGGAGAATTGATTACTCTCCCATAGTGACCTCCCTCGGTTTATACAATTAGGCTGTCCTATTGAACCCAGATCTTGGGATCTCCAGTCAGCTGGGTTAGGTTTTCCTTCATATAAACTTTTATGGGGCTTTAGTCCCATTCCTCCACATGACTCACTCTCTGCTTAAGTATTGTATAAGCGGATCCGCATTGTTATCATTTGACTTCACATTGTCCAAAGTAATAACTCATGTTGAGAGTAGTTGTCGCATTGACATAATATGTCTTGACTCACCATTATACATTGTGGTATAAGCTTTGCCAATTCTTTAATGGCTACCACATTGTATATAACTACCATTCTAGGAGCGTTGGTGTTTCATCTTCTATTGACCATAGACATGTTGTCTCTTATCCAAATTTATCTATCGCGATATAATCAGAATTCGTCATTAACCTAGCTATATTTATGTCTAGAAGACATCTAAATATAGTGGTCATTTCAAGAGTGTATACATAGCCACTCATGATTTGAAATCAAACAGTCATTAATAACATTAATTACCCATCAAATAGTTGTTATGTATTGCTCTAAACAAAACTGTAACTGTGGTTCTCTCCAATAATTCCTGAGTATTCCAAATGGGTACACCTCCATTTCTATTTTGAATAGATGTTGATTGGTGTCATTTGAACTCTAACTGGGCCGGAATCCCCCACTTTGAATTTATCTCAAGAATCTTGTAGAAAGGGTTCTCCCTTTCAACGACAATCTCGTTTAAGAGATGCTCTTTTGAGTATATGACACGAATAACTTTAGTAATTTGTCACTACACAAGTTTCATATTTGTGTATACATTCTTTGAATGTTTGACTTTAATTCTTTTCCATATCATAATTAACAATTTCCATGTCTAGCATGCTATAGACCAAGGAATCAAGCATATGAACAGAAGATGCATCATTCTGATTATTCATTGCTTCGTCTACTAACATTCTTCTATAAGACAAATTATTTATGAGATTCAGTCACCACCTTAAACCAAAAACGTAGGTACTTGTGTAAAGCCTACATATACAACATGTCTCTCAAATTCACTTAAGATCATATAAACATATGTAATCCCAATTTTATATGATCATGATCACAAAATATCAACATGTAATCATTCCTCAAAATCAAAATATGTCCGATGTGAGATAATGGACAATAGCTCACTTTGAATGACAATTACGCCATTCAAGTTAGTTACATAAACTAACATAAATTATCGTTATAAATATGTGTGAGCTCTCTTGACATTTCACCATGTCTTAACGGTTATCATATGCATATCTATCACTATGACAAACCGTTAGCTCATTAGCAACATGAGTTGCAATAAGTCGTAACTATTATTCATTTCCTTTAGAATAACAAATAGTTTGGTTATTTGCAATAATGTTCACAACACAATAATTGCAACATCCAAACTTTCTAATACTCGATACACAATCAAGCAATTTGTATCAACGTTCAAAAACCAGTTTTGTGCACAAATAACTCAGCAACCTAATTGCCCTTTAACGTCACTTTGCAACACATAATTTCAGCAACCAAAAAGCTAATTTTCTGCATAAAATTTTAGTACCAAATAGCGTTTTAAAGGTACTTTTCTGCACAAAATTCAGCAACCAAACAACCAAATTTCTGCATAAAAATTTAGTATCAAACAGCCCTTTTAAAGGTATTTTTCTGCACAAAATTCAGCAACCAAACAACCAAATTTCTGCATAAAAATTCAGCAACTAAAATGCCAATTTTCTGCATAAAAATTTTAGTACCAAACAGCCCTTTAGTGGTACTTTCCTACACAAAATTTAGCAACCAAACAACCAATTTTCTGCATAAAAATTCAGCAACAAAAATGCCAATTTTCTGCATAAAAATTTTTAGTACCAAACAAACCTTTAGTGGTACTTTCTTGCACAAAATTCAGCAACTAAACTAGTTTTCTGCATAAAATTCAGCAAAGGAAAATTTCCAGCACATTTAATGTTTGTGCACAAAGTTCAGCAACTAACCATCATTGTAAAACTGAAATATGCACTCTATTTCAGCTAATTAACAACTTGTATACATATATTTCCGTTATAACCTTTTTGTTACAAACACTATGCATTAAAACAAACAGTTCTGTAATGACAGAAGCTGTTACAGAAAGGTTTTTGGGGGCTGTTTGGATATAAACAAGCTTAAGGAAGCTGTGTAAATATAACACATTGGGGGCTGAAACATAAGGCTTGGGAAAAGTTTTGTTTGTTTTTTTTTTTTTTTTTTTTTTTTTTTTTTTTTTTTTTAATTTTTATATATATATATATATATATATATAAAAAAAAAAAAATATGTGCATAATGATTCCACCACAAAACAGAATACAAGTCACATCAATATATTTAGTTCTTTCCTAAATTCAACCTATCGAACCAACAGATATTCATAGCACAAGTGATATTTATGCACCAAAACCTGCACATATTATTTGTTAAAAAACTAGGCTGAATCTGAAACGAAAAAAGGCTGTTTGGACATCTCTAAACTAACTAGGGGCTATTTGTACATGAGAGTTATAAGGGGTTGTTTAGATATACGCCTTAAGCAAAATTAGCACAGAAATTTAAGAACCTTATAAACAAAATTTATAGAATATCCTCACAGAAACTGTTACTAGAAAATTCGGACAGAACTGAAATCAAAGAGTTAGACAATATAAGCAGAACGTCTAGGCTGAAGTACAGTTTTAAAGGTATGTCCAGAATTTCTAGAAGACAACACGCAATCTACTTTTAATACACAAAATGCAACAAAAAGCTGTTAAGTTTGCTCTCAAATTGTAGGCCAAAACCGTTTTAAAATTGTTTCAAATATTGTCATCGGGTAATGTATTTAGAAACTGTTTTAAGTATTTTACCTTTTTTCCTTTTCTGATTGAACAAAGGCGAAGTAATCCGTTTTAAGATTATAGGGAAATACCCACATCAAAAATTACAATAATACAATACAAGAAAACATAAATTAGTAAATTAAAGTATGAACATGGATTTTCATTAAACAAGAACAAAAGTAGACCAAACCGAATTGAGAACGAGATCGAGGCACATGTTTGACACGCTTCCCTTAAAACGGATTCGTTGTCTATTCGTCGTCCGTTTCCCAGGTTACAACGATTGGAACAGTACGTTGCACTGCCGGATGTGACCTTATGCCTGAAATTTTCATCGAAGTGTATCTCGCATGAAAACGAGAATGCACGTTTGTGTGTAGTTATCATAGTATGTCGTGTTTCTATTTTTTGGTGTCTCTTAATCATGTTTAGAACTACAAGAAGGTTAGCATATATATAATACTAACTTGAAACATATGGTGTAATGACACGCATTAAATCCGTTTAATGGCCTTAAACACCCATCAACCAAATAATTAACCGGTTAATTGTGATAATGACAATTAACTGACTAATTAATTTGGTGTTACAAGTTTGACTCATGCAAATGATGTTCATAACTTGTTGTTCTAAACACCTTAATTTGAGAATAGATATCTCATTCAAACAATTTTACGCCAAAATTTCCAACAAGAACATCATGAGGCAGGCTGCTAAGCCTATCTACAAACTCATTTCCTGATAATTTAAACACCCAAATTTTAGAATCGTGGTTATGTAAAGTTCTTGGCTAGTTTTAGTAAAAACAAAAAAAAGGTGAGAGGATTCAAAACACTTAGAATGTTACTCCTTTATAATGTGTTTAAGATACTTTGAGGTTATGTAGCTAAGTATGCGGAATCTACTTAACCACACTTAGAAGACGTTTTTTAATGTAACAGTAATGTAGAAAGAACAATGAGCAGAGTGTTTAACTTCAAACGATTCAATATTCTTCAAGAATAATATGAGTGATCTCAATATCACTAGGGTTACAACGACCTTGAATCTTAACAAAACTTGTATGACTTGAACGACTTCTATATATTATGATCTAACCTAGGACCTCCTTTTATAGACATAAGGAGTCCTTTACAAAATAAGTATCTACCGTATATTTCTAACTAATTGTGATATACATAAGATCTATTCCATACTTATCCTTAATACATATCTTCTAAAGCAGTCTTCATGCAGCAGTACCTTCTTTAATATACTAGCAGTACTAACTTCATAGTTAATACTGTTAGTTATTCTTCAGCATTCTTCACTTATACACTAGCAGTTTGTACTATAAGTGTATTCTTTCAGCAGTACTAAGTCAGAAACATTTAATTCCCAACAATCCTCCCCTAAACTTGTGATTTACCTTAAATCATCAAGTTTTATGAATTAAATAAGGACTGTGAGGACTCTTCCAAACACTACCTTCTTGACTTTGTGTCTTCTGCCTGCTGATAGATTTTCCTTACTAATTCTCTTGCCATTTCTGAGTCTTCATCTACTGTGAGTTTGGCAGCTAGCATAACAAACAAGATTCCTGCCCTCAATGGATAGTCCTTCTCCACTAGCATGTTAACATCTACTCCTGCTTTTGTAGAAACCTGATGAACACCACAATTATCAAATAACCTCCAAGTAGTAGCCAAATCATGAGCTTGGAATCTCCACAGTGAATCATTTGCATCAGGCTCATATAATCTTTTCAGCTCAACCCATAGCTCTTTATCCTTATCATCTGTAGGATCTGCAGACTTAAACCTTTCTTGAACTAAGCTCCAAAGCTTATCCAAGTCTTCTCTGTCAAAGGCTTTTATTAGATCTTCAAAGAACTTATGAACTTCAAATTTTCCTCCTACTCTGATGATCTTCCACCCCTTGATCATTCCATCTGAGTACACCTCCCAATCAATTATGGGATGCTTGGCCTGAATGGGATCAACATTTAGAGCTTCTGGAACTACCACCTTCATTCCATGTATCTGTTCATCAGTCAGTATCTCTTCCTCTTCCTCAGATGATTCTTCCTCAACTGATTCATCATGCTTTTCTTCTTCTGTCTTTTGCTTCTTGGACTCTTCAGATTCCAATAGCTCTGCTGCTCTTTTCACACCTTTGCTAGACTCAGTCTCAATTGTTGCAGTTTTATCTCTTAAAGACTTCTGGATTCTTGTATGAGCACTGATATACAATTTCTCTTTTTCTTCATAAGACCTTCCTATGAACCATTTTTCCTTCCAGTAATCCTGATGTTTCAAATAATTTTTCATATACCTTAGTTGTTCACTTCTTGAAGGGGGTTTCTTCTGATAAGTCTTCTTATTTCTTTGACTCTGCCTGATTTGCTCCAAAAGGTCATCAATGGCCTGTTCTTGTTCTTCTCTGGTGAACTAAGACCTTTCTTCCTCTTGAAGTTTTGCAGCTAATTCACTATCAGTAAGAATCTGAGCAGCTCTCTCTTCTTCTTCAGTCTGAGCCTTATATTCAACCATAAATCTTGCCAATCTTTCTTCATCAGCTACCCTTGCTAACTCTTCTTCATGAAATTTCTGAGCTAGTTCCTCATCTAGAGCAATCTGGGCTTGATCCTTCTTGGATAACTTCTGAGAAGATGGTTCTTCTTCTATCATGATCCCCTTACCCTTGTCTACTCTTGCTTTCTTTGGCCTTCTTGTGTATACTGCACCAGCAGTACCTTGTGAACCACAAGTACCTTGTTCTTGTATACTAGCAGTACCATGTGTAGCACTACCAGTACCTTCTGTAAAATCAACAGTACCTTGATCCATTTGTTGTTCTTGCCTCCCCTGAGTATCATACTCCTCTTGAGCCAAAGAAATGTTAGGATCTTGATCTAACTGGGCAATCTTCCTCCCCTGTTTGGAAGATTCCTCACCTGTATCTCTTCCCTGATCATCTGATGAGCTTGATGAAGAAGATGAACTAGTTGATTCTACCAAATGAGTTGATCTCTTCCTTTTCAGTGTCTTGACCTGTTGCTCCAATTTCTTGACCTTAAGCACCAACTTTGTATAGACCTTACCAAAAAGCTTCTTGTGAGAGGTGAGATTAGACTCCAAGCTAGCAACCTTCTCAGACAATTTGGTACACAAATCCGTCAATTCTTTTAGTGTCTGTCTGCCCTCAGCACTTCCTGATGTGTTACCTTCAGAGAGAGGTGTATCATGGGGCAAAGACTCATAGTCCACCACATGGTGAGCTTCTGAGCCACCCAAAATTTCCATTTGGCTTGGGATTCCACCAATAGTACTGGGTTCATAGGAACTTGGTACTGTTGGTGTTGCCATAGATTGGGTCTTAGCTATGTTACTTCTTTACTGCCCAGCTTCTAAGCCTGAGACAGTAGAAGCAGCCTTTTTCTATACTGACAAAGTCAGCCTCATCTGCTACATTGAGAGGGGTAGGGTCTCTGTGCTGAGGTACAACAGAGCCCTCTCTGGATATAGACCTATCTGGTGATGAGGTTAGTTGTGAAGGTGATTGTTCTGATGTTGTGGGTGTGTGTTGGGAGTCAAATGGGCTTGTTGATCCTTCACCCTGTACTTGTAGCATAGAATCAAATAATGGTACCTCTTCCCCACTATACCCTTTTGAGGCCATCTTCATGTTACTGAAAAGTTTTTGGGTAAGTTTGGGTGTTGGATAAACATTTTTGTGAGGAAGAAGTTGATGTTTCCTCATGTTCAAAATAGTTTGAATGAACCTGGGATACATCAAAAATTTTGATTTGCTATCAACATTTTTAACCATTCCTTCAAAGATGAGTTTTGAAAAATTAAATGTTCTGTCAGTAGCTAAGCAAATGAGAGCAGTTGCAATATTGCTACTGAACTGTTCCCATGAGGTTTTCTTAGGGCTAAGACAATGAAGGATGGTGTGTATTAAAAACCTCCATTGTGGGGAAAAGCAACCTTTTTGAAAAGTTAAAGATTGTGATTGGATGTTGTACCCCCATCCTGGTTAAAGTTTCAAAAATCTCAGTGTTTGGCATAGCATTAATACCATTGTCATCATGCAGATGGAGATGCCTTCTGAGTGATGATTCAGTAATAATGATAGATTTACCATCCACTGTTGCATTTAACTCTTTGTCACCATTGTCAAATGTTTTGACAGTAGCAGTCTGCCAAAACTCTTTGATTTGAGAGACATAGTGGGATTTAATGTTAAAGAATACCTTATGTGGGAACCATTTAAAAAGTCCACTATCTAATGAAAGGATGTATCATCCTCTGCTTTATCCAAATACGCGACCACGTTATGCTTTTCAATAAAGGATAAAGAAGCCATTATTTTTCAGTAAAAGATGATTTGACTGCTGTGAATACTGTAAATTTAGGTTAGAAAGTAGATGAAGAAAGTGAATTGAGATATCATGAAAGTCTTATTAGGGTTTCTATTGGACCGATTCAATTAAAAGATAACTTTTGATTGAAGAAAAGGTAAATAAAATATATTAAAAGTAAAAACATCCAAAAAGGAAACCCTTAAAACAAGGAATTGATCAGTAAAAATCTCAACTAACTCTCAACGGCTATTTTCAAAAAGCTGTTATTTCGCACCAGTACTAACGTCTATCCAGAAGTACAAACTTAAGCCTACCAGTACTAACTTTATGCCTGGTAGTACAAACTTTTTGGAAAAATTTGACTCAGCAGTATGAACTCAATTTTGATTAAAAACAATACTGCTTACAACCATTTTGAAGGGATTAAGTGCAAGGAAAGACACTCAATCATGATTTCGGTTTAATGCAACCTCTGGTTGTGTGAGAACCAATGATTTCAGTTATAAATAGTTGCCTGTGATCAGATAAACTCATTCAAAGAGCTTTCTTGACAGGGTTTTCAGCTCGTGGCATGTGTTGCCTCTAACACAATTGTGTTAGATTCACGTTTGCTCGCTGTTCTCTCTACCAGATGTCCTTAGACTAACTCATTATACAAAAGTATAAAATGTTAGAAAGTGAGTTATGTCAGTTACTATCTGACTAACTAAGCCATCAATTCCAATACAAAACATCATAATCTGATTTCAAGAAAGAAATTTTAAAGAACCAGTTAACTTAGGTATAAACCTTTGTTAGTCCAAGGACATCTGGTAAAGAGAACAGCGAGCAAAAGTGAATCTAACACATTTGTGTTAGAGGCAACACCTGCCACGAGCTGGAAACTCTGTCAAGAAAGCTCTTTGAATGAGTTTATCTGATCAAAGACAGTTTTTATAACTGAAATTATTGGTTCTCACACAACCAGAGGCTAAATTCAACCGCAATTTGATTAAGTGTCTTCCTTTACACTTAATCCTTTCAAAATGTTTGAATGCAGTATGGTTTTTAAATAAAAATTGAGTTTATACTGCTAAGTAAAAGTTTTTCAAAAACTTAGTACTGCTAGGAAAAAGTTAGTACTGCTAGGCAAAACTTTGTACTGCTGGATAGCCGTTTGTACTGTTGAGTCATAACCGCTTTTTGAATATAGCTGTTGAGAAAATTCTGGTTAATTTCTTTACTTAAGGGTTTCCTAAATTGGATAATTTTTACTTTTTATCTACTTTATTCACTTTCTTCAATCTAAAGAAATCTTTTATTGAAGTCGGTCCAAAAGAAACCCTAAGTACTCTTTATAACATCTCAATTCGCTTTACTCAACCTACTTTCTTTCATAATCAATCATATCCCAGCAGTCAAATCAAACTTTTACTGATCATAATGGCGAATTTAGCTTTTGTCGACAAACATAACATGGTGGCGTACTTGGAGAAAATAGAGGAAGGTGTACACTTCCATCAGATAGTAGATTTTCTAAACTCTACCCATATAAGGTATGCTTTAAATCTAAACCCTACTATCTATGTCTCTCAAATCAAACAGTTTTGGCAGACTGTTACTGTCAATAATACTATTGAGAATGGAGACAAAGAGTTAGTTGCATCAGTTGATGGCAAGACCATCACTATTACTGAATCATCTGTTAGGAGGCATCTCCATCTAGCAGATGACAATGGTACTGGTGATTTGCCTAACACCGAAATTTTTCAAAATCTATCCAGAATGGGGTATAACACAACTTCTCAAACATTGACTTTTCAAAAATGATGTTTTACCCCACAATGGAGGTTTTTCATACATAACATTCTTCACTGTATGAGTCCTAAGAAAACTTCATGGGAACAGTTCAGTAGCAATATTGCAACTGCTCTCATTTGCTTATCAACTAATATGACTTATAATTTTTCAAAACTGATTTTTGATGGTACGGTAAAAAATGTGGATAGCAAAACCAAGTTTTTAATGTATTCACGTTTTATCCAAATGATTTTGAATATGAGAAAAAGCTTGCTTCTACCTCATCAAAATATTTATCCAACTCCAACCCTTTCTCAAAAATTATTTAGTAACATGAGGATGGCCTCAAAGGGTTATAGTGGGGTAGAAGTACCACTTTTTGATACTATATTGCAGGTACAGGGTGAAGGATCAACTACCCCAGTTGCATCCCAACACAAACCCACAAGTTCATCAACATCAGCCTCACAACCAATTTCATCACCAACTAGGAGTACATCCAGAGAGGGCTCTAGTGTACTTCAACACAAAGTTTCTACTACATCCCTAGTAGCAGATGAGGCTGTCTATGACAGAATAGGAAGGGCTGCCCCTACTGTCTCAGGCTTAGAAGCTGGGCAGGACAGGGGTAACATACTGTGGAAAACTAGAAGGGGGGTTGAATAGTTTTACCGTTTAAAATTAATTCGCTTTGTGACTTAACGTGATTTCAAAGTAAGTATGCACAAACAAACAATATAATATAAGTAAGTAGAGAAAGGAAATATCAAACCACACAACACGGATATTTATAGTGGTTCGGATACAAGGACTCTCTTCCTTGCCCTACTCCACTCCTCGAGCTTCTAACTCGAGAGTTTTTCTTCACTAAGAAACAAACTCCCTTCTCGGCGGAGAAAACCTTAATACACGTCGCTTACACCTTTTTCTGGTACAAAGCTAAATACCGGGTTCTTGTTTAAGGAAGAACCAACCTGACGTTGCCTAAATGATTACCGACACTAAGCTAGATGTCGAGTTCTTTACAAGGGTACAACCACTCCCGTTCACTCTATGTGTTTTGAGGACTACGACACTAACCGGATTCTACTGAATAAAAGATGCAACTATGATGCCTAAACTCTAATAAGTTACACAGTAGGTAACTATCAAGTCTTGCAACAGAATATTGAAGCTTGTCAATGCTTGATCTCTTTTGCTACAAAAGGAAGATCACTAGGAATGAAATAATATGGGTTAGTGATATGCAAATGAAAGAATATATATTTTATGCTATGTAAGTGATGAGAATGGCCAAATGATCAGCTTGCTATTTATAGGCAAAGCTGAGCAACAGGCGGCGAATCCGGCGGATCCTAAAACTTGGATCCGTCTTTGTATCCATTTGGATCCGCCGTGTCAGGCCAGCTAAGAGATCTTCAAATCTTGCCATATCTTTCCATATCTTCAAATGTCAACTCTTTGGCTTGAAGATCTAAACAAAATATCACAAAATCTTACCAAGATTGTGTATATGATGCATGCCATGATGTCATCCTAACTTTTGAAAAATAAAGTTTCCATTTTAGGAAATAAACATGTAAATGTATAAAATGTAAATTCTAGTGATCTTGTGAAATGTAAATGTGTTCTAAAAATACTTTAACTTTTATTTATGACGAGGCGTTGGCAAACCCGTGCATTGCACCAATTGTATCTAAGTGTTCATAGCTTAATGGTTGGTACTAATTAGGTTTACACTATTTAAAATAATTACTTCACTTTAAAAGAGTACATGTGAAGAAGTTTTTTGCAAGATGGTATATTTAAATGGACTTAAGTGCATTGCAAAAGACTTACAAATATACCGATCAGAATATAAACAATATAAAATGGGTCCATGCATTGCAATTCAACCACAATGTCATTCTAATGCATAAACCTCATAAGCCATGTTATTTGTAAAACCATTTTGAGAAATATACATTAATATACAAAGAATCTAAACTTAAAACTGACACACCATTCTAATGCATAAACCTCATAAACCATGTTATTAGGTGACCATTTCTAATAGCAAGCTCATATGGTTGCTAAGAGATACAAACTAAAGATCTTGGGTTCCAATTTCTTTCCTCTTTGGCAACTGAATTGGTATCAAAGCGATATACACCAACAATCTAATCATTAAAGTAATCATCTATGACCAAGAGATGGTTTCCTCTTATCTTACTCCGAAAAAGAGAACCATTCTACCTTTCTTCTTCATTCTACCTTGATGACCTGGTACTGCTACCTCGCTGCTCCTCCGCCGTCGTCGGCGGCGAGCCACCACTGTCTTTTTCTTGCTTTCCTTTGCTTGCAAGAAACACATATACTAATATGTAAGAATTAACCAAAAAATAAAAACCTTTTGTAGATTTGTGTTTTGTTCTCTAAGTTGATATTTTTAAATTTTTCCACACCTACAAATTTAAAACCTCGTTAATTATTGTTAACTAATAAGTGCCACCGAAAAAACCTTTTTCCAATTAATCTGCATGTAAACTAACTAACCTTTCATATTTTTGTATTTGGAACTTGAAGTCATTCCATGCTGATCCGTTTACAAATTCGAATACGAATATGGGTACATGAAATGCAAACAGATGACTATAAAAGTAAATGAAGATGAGAATTCAATGTGTTTTGGGGAAATGATTCTTTGTATTAATAATTTCTCTCTAAAACAAAATTACACACTGACACTTCTCTTTGTTTACAATGTGTAAGTTGGTTTAGGCTACTTAACTCTCCTCTATGCATGGAAGGCTACGTGGGTTTAAGTGTTAGTTTTTTTCTCATGCATGAATGTGCCATGGCATGGCATTTGTTTGAAACAGTCCACCTCCATTCTGTCACAACTCGTAAAATCTGGTCTTTTCCCGAACTTTCACATTTACTATTCATTGGTTACTATTCATCGATCACTATTCATCATTTTACTATTCATCTTTTTTGGAGTCAGTTTGTGATTCTGAGAAGCGTTCAAAAATTTTACTATTCATAAAACACTATTCACCTCCGGAGAAAATTTGTCATTCATGCGTGAGTTGCATCGTTTCTGTATACGTACGGTTATCTAACTAATAAACGTTATCTTACGAGCTATTATTTTGAATAATTGATCCGACAATCCCAACTATGGTCCTAACACATTTTTATACTCATTATAATAATATAAAAATTATATTATTAATTTACCTGGTGTTTTGAGACCCGTTGCTATATTTTCCGGTAAACGACTATAATTACGTCAAATCACAACCCGATAAATATTTTAATACCCGATTCTTGTCAGGAATATATTTTTACAATTTATACAACTTCGTCGCATTTTATTTCGCTTCGTTATTATTTATTTCAAGACAACCTGGTACCCGATAACACCCGAAGTATACATTAAAACAACTAATACTTGCAATATCTACAAAATATCTTCTTTTGCCCAAAAACTTGGCCAAAACCCACGCCCCCCTCATGATTATTCTCTTCCATTTTCTTACTAGCCATACTTCACATTAATGAGAGTTAGTAACCTTTTATTTATTTTATTTTCATAACAACACATATCAACACATATTATAGTTACCAAAGATCAAACTCATTTTCTCTCTTGCCTTCTCCATACCCACGGCTCAAGCAAAAACCAAGGAAGAACCCATAATTTTGCATAGCTCAAGTAATCTACAAGTCTCATTTAGCTATCTTGTTAAGGTTTTGAAATAAAAACCTCAAGGTTTTCATCCATTTCTCTTTAATCTCATCATACTTTGTAAGTAACCTCAAGAACATTTATTTTTCATATTTTACTTCCATTTGATCCTTGTGTTTATTTATTTCAAGAGGTTTTTGTTAAAAATGCAAGTTACATAAGTTATTGATACCATTTCTTTTTAAAACTATCCCTAACAATAGATCCACTAATTTTATTAACATCCTCATGAATCACACTATATTTGGTGATGTTTAGGACCCCATGACCCTTTGAGAAGGTGTATGGTAGGATTTGAGTACTTGTGGAGTTGATTGGAAGTAGTATAAACAAGCCTTGAACCTTAGAAATGAGTTTTTAACAAGTATATAAAGGGTCTGTCCTTAATTTCAAAACGTGGTAAAATCAGTGGGTTTTGGGTAATTTTTGACCAAAGATTTAGAAAATACATCCCAAGATGAAACTATGGCCGAAAGTTTGGATAAAAACGAGTTAATAACGAAGGAGATATGATTTTCCGAAGTTAACGACGAAAACTATTTTTCTGAAAATCCTTTGCTGATAAACAGTTGTCACGGGCTGTTTTGGGCATAAAACTTGGTCTAGCCGTCCCGACTTATCAAAAATATGTTAATACGTTGTCCCACGTTTCCGGGGATGTAAAGAACATAGAAAACGAGCTTATAACGACCAAGATATTCACGTTTAAAACCCGACAACTATATTATTATTTTGACAGCTTTTTATAAAGAAATATAGTACGTACTAAACTCTATATTTTCAAGTAACGACATTGGAGCGCCATATTTCCTAACCATTGAAGCACGAATGTCCACAAGTTTATTTACACAACTACTAAACGTCATTTCAAGGTTTTCGAAACGCCAAGTCTAAACATTAACACTTTACGTACTAAATTACACGACTAGTTTTGCAAGTCTAGTATGGACATATTTTCCTAAGTTATGGAAACACTATAATTCAACGATAACTCTTATTTTCAAATTCACGAGTGGTATCGATAACATACGTATTTGCATGCGTAGCATCATTCCATTGCTTACATTAGAACATATTAATCATATTAGGTTGCGGTTAGAGACCGAGCCTCATTCCATCATATTCACTATTGTCATTGTTGCTATCATATCAGGTGAGTTCATAGCCCCTACTTTTACTTGTTTTATAACTGTTTTGGGGGAGATACATGCTTAAATTGTTTGCTATTACTCAAGACGATTTTACTCATATGCTATGCTATACTTTTATACACTTAAACATGATGTGTAGCTTTATTACGATATATGACTTAATGTGGAAAACTATTCTATACGCTATATTCTTTCACCACTGTTTAACTCCTGGATGGAGCCGACGGAGAGGTATTGATAGTACTATCGGGTTGACACCCCCACCCTTGGCCCGCGATTCATGGCCTTGGGTGAATATAATCCAGCTATGAAGCATTCTTGCTTATTCTTGTCGTGAGGTTCAGTAGGCTTTTAAACTTTACATTAAGCGTGCATATATCGTATACACATTTGACTTAATCATACTATATGTTAGCAGTGGGTTGTAAACACACAGGTTGCGAGTCTTGTATGGCCGGGGCTTGGAACTGAGTGGATTTACAATGCCTTTGCTGTGGAAACATTCTTTGAAGGTTTTTTTTTTCAACTATTTTAATACAAACTCTATGAACTCACCAACCTCGTGTTGACACTTTAGCATGTATTTTCAGGCTTTAAGCAAAGGCACGCTACTGGAGGTTTTGGCAGGGCATGGCATGGTCATAGAAGACTCTGATATTCATATGGGACCGTTTTAAACGATATTTTCAAGGGCCTAATTCCGCACTACTTTTTACAATGTAAATCAACATTTTTGTTAAACTATGTTATTCTAAATGATTGAGTTGAAAACCGTTCTTTGCACTTGTGTTGTGATACCAATTGAGTTGCACCCCAGCTACATGTATGCTTCCGCTGGACCCGATTTTGGGGGTGTGACAGATTGGTATCAGAGCCTAGGCTATAGAGAATTGGGTAATTTTAAAACCTAAACTATAGCTACTCTTACGAAAACTTAACCCTATGACCGCCACGTGCCTGCCTGCCAAGCTGATGCCTCATTTGTGATTTGTTGCTAACATATTTAATGAGATTTATATCTTATTGCCAGATAGATTATACTCACTTATTCTCGTTAATTACTGTGATTGTCTTACATATAAGGGTGCATACTTATCATACACGTCACAGCGTTACACCTTTTCTTTACGTAGTTTCATCTTTCGACCTCAAGCCTGATCACCTGCCTTAGTCTTTTGAACCACCCTTTACATGTGAAGGACATAGTATTATTATAAATAAGCTGAGTATTCCAAAATTCATTGAACCTCGGTGGAATATAGACTGGTCATCTATATTCGACCCGGGACAGTGGGACATAGCCTGACCACCTATGTTCGACTCAGAGATGAATTTTGCAATACTGAGAGTAGTTATAATGGAATTATGTCCGGATTGATTTGATCGGTGTAAGCAATTCCATAATCGAGCCAAATTTTCAAAAGACCTCCTTCAAACCACTTGTTCCCAGTTTGATCTAAGTGACAGTTCTTGTTTGATGAGTTGCGAGGATCAAACTGGAAATCAAGTTGTTACCCGAGCTGATTTAGTTTAATCTCATGACAGTTCTTGTTTGATGAGTTGTGAGATTAAATTTGAATCGATAACCTCAAACCGATTTAGCCTAATCCGATGACAGTTCTTGTTTGATGAGTTGTGGGATTAAGTAAAAATCGGTTACCTAGAGATCTTTTGAAGGCTATGCTCGATCATGGGAAAGTTTACCCCCATCAAACCCGACCATGAGAACGTACGTAGGTAGAACGAGCGAGCTGAATTCAGGGACTGAATTCCTTAACGGGTGGAGACTGTCACAACTCGTAAAATCTGGTCTTTTCCCGAACTTTCACATTTACTATTCATTGGTTACTATTCATCGATCACTATTCATCATTTTACTATTCATCTTTTTCGGAGTCAGTTTGTGATTCTGAGAAGCGTTCAAAAATTTTACTATTCATAAAACACTATTCACCTCCGGAGAAAATTTGTCATTCATGCGTGAGTTGCATCGTTTCTGTATACGTACGGTTATCTAACTAATAAACGTTATCTTACGAGCTATTATTTTGAATAATTGATCCGACAATCCCAACTATGGTCCTAACACATTTTTATACTCATTATAATAATATAAAAATTATATTATTAATTTACCCGATGTTTTGAGACCCGTTGCTATATTTTCCGGTAAACGACTATAATTACGTCAAATCACAACCCGATAAATATTTTAATACCCGATTCTTGTCAGGAATATATTTTTACAATTTATACAACTTCGTCGCATTTTATTTCGCTTCGTTATTATTTATTTCAAGACAACCTGGTACCCGATAACACCCGAAGTATACATTAAAACAACTAATACTTGCAATATCTACAAAATATCTTCTTTTGCCCAAAAACTTGGCCAAAACCCACGCCCCCCTCATGATTATTCTCTTCCATTTTCTTACTAGCCATACTTCACATTAATGAGAGTTAGTAACCTTTTATTTATTTTATTTTCATAACAACACATATCAACACATATTATAGTTACCAAAGATCAAACTCATTTTCTCTCTTGCCTTCTCCATACCCACGGCTCAAGCAAAAACCAAGGAAGAACCCATAATTTTGCATAGCTCAAGTAATCTACAAGTCTCATTTAGCTATCTTGTTAAGGTTTTGAAATAAAAACCTCAAGGTTTTCATCCATTTCTCTTTAATCTCATCATACTTTGTAAGTAACCTCAAGAACATTTATTTTTCATATTTTACTTCCATTTGATCCTTGTGTTTATTTATTTCAAGAGGTTTTTGTTAAAAATGCAAGTTACATAAGTTATTGATACCATTTCTTTTTAAAACTATCCCTAACAATAGATCCACTAATTTTATTAACATCCTCATGAATCACACTATATTTGGTGATGTTTAGGACCCCATGACCCTTTGAGAAGGTGTATGGTAGGATTTGAGTACTTGTGGAGTTGATTGGAAGTAGTATAAACAAGCCTTGAACCTTAGAAATGAGTTTTTAACAAGTATATAAAGGGTCTGTCCTTAATTTCAAAACGTGGTAAAATCAGTGGGTTTTGGGTAATTTTTGACCAAAGATTTAGAAAATACATCCCGAGATGAAACTATGGCCGAAAGTTTGGATAAAAACGAGTTAATAACGAAGGAGATATGATTTTCCGAAGTTAACGACGAAAACTATTTTTCTGAAAATCCTTGCTGGATGAACAGTTGTCACGGGCTGTTTTGGGCATAAAACTTGGTCTAGCCGTCCCGACTTATCAAAAATATGTTAATACGTTGTCCCACGTTTCCGGGGATGTAAAGAACATAGAAAACGAGCTTATAACGACCAATATATTCACGTTTAAAACCCGACAACTATATTATTATTTTGACAGCTTTTTATAAAGAAATATAGTACGTACTAAACTCTATATTTTCAAGTAACGACATTGGAGCGCCGTATTTCCTAACCATTGAAGCACGAATGTCCACAAGTTTATTTACACAACTACTAAACGTCATTTCAAGGTTTTCGAAACGCCAAGTCTAAACATTAACACTTTACGTACTAAATTACACGACTAGTTTTGCAAGTCTAGTATGGACATATTTTCCTAAGTTATGGAAACACTATAATTCAACGATAACTCTTATTTTCAAATTCACGAGTGGTATCGATAACATACGTATTTGCATGCGTAGCATCATTCCATTGCTTACATTAGAACATATTAATCATATTAGGTTGCGGTTAGAGACCGAGCCTCATTCCATCATATTCACTATTGTCATTGTTGCTATCATATCAGGTGAGTTCATAGCCCCTACTTTTACTTGTTTTATAACTGTTTTGGGGGAGATACATGCTTAAATTGTTTGCTATTACTCAAGACGATTTTACTCATATGCTATGCTATACTTTTATACACTTAAACATGATGTGTAGCTTTATTACGATATATGACTTAATGTGGAAAACTATTCTATACGCTATATTCTTTCACCACTGTTTAACTCCTGGATGGAGCTGACGGAGAGGTATTGATAGTACTATCGGGTTGACACCCCCACCCTTGGCCCGCGATTCATGGCCTTGGGTGAATATAATCCAGCTATGAAGCATTCTTGCTTATTCTTGTCGTGAGGTTCAGTAGGCTTTTAAACTTTACATTAAGCGTGCATATATCGTATACACATTTGACTTAATCATACTATATGTTAGCAGTGGGTTGTAAACACACAGGTTGCGAGTCTTGTATGGCCGGGGCTTGGAACTGAGTGGATTTACAATGCCTTTGCTGTGGAAACATTCTTTGAAGGCTTTTTTTTTCAACTATTTTAATACAAACTCTATGAACTCACCAACCTCGTGTTGACACTTTAGCATGTATTTTCAGGCTTTAAGCAAAGGCACGCTACTGGAGGTTTTGGCAGGGCATGGCATGGTCATAGAAGACTCTGATATTCATATGGGACCGTTTTAAACGATATTTTCAAGGGCCTAATTCCGCACTACTTTTTACAATGTAAATCAACATTTTTGTTAAACTATGTTATTCTAAATGATTGAGTTGAAAACCGTTCTTTGCACTTGTGTTGTGATACCAATTGAGTTGCACCCCAGCTACATGTATGCTTCCGCTGGACCCGATTTTGGGGGTGTGACACATTCCTCCAATATTTTAGGCCGAATATACTCTAGACATGGGTGTAATCTTTAACTGCTCTTGACCAAAACAATTGCATGGCCACTTCTTTCTTGACTATCTTTCTCAAACGTTTGTTTCTCCTTTTTGTTTTTTTTTTTACCGTGAGCGTCCAAAAATATAAGGACATGTACGTGCACGTTAAACCCTAAATAGTTTCACGCAATAATAATGATGCATTTCAACAAATTAAAGTCACTATTAACTCTCTATTAGAAAACCAGACTTTCTTATAAAATCAAAATCGAAAATTCAGCTTCCGATGCAATTATTCAAACAAACCAAAAAGGTAACAAAATCATGGACACCACATACATGTAAACATACAACCTCTGTTGTTAGCACATACCAAAATCACAATTAACTCCAGTTTAGAAACTAAAGCCTAACAAACTTTATAAACACATCATTACTTCTTATGATGTTCAATAGTTTATGCACAAATATAAACAAACTGTATATATGTGTCAATATCATGGACACACAAACATATCCCTTGCCGTTAGTGCATGCCAAACCTCACAATTAATAACGTTATCGCTAGAACTGTAAGTAACTCTAATACCCCAAATTTCTTCTCATGCCATTAAAATAAAATAAAAAAGTTCAATGTAAAACTTTCAAATAAACCACCAAATATAACAAAATCATATACATGACACACACATAAACCTTACCGTTAGCACACCCTAAATCTCACAATCAAATTTAATTTAAAATCTTAAAGCCTGAAAACTACATACATTCAAAACCAGCAACCTATACGCGTAATTTCAATCAATCGCCTAATCAGTTTTTAAAACACAATGGTAATCTAAAAAAATCTAGATTAGATGTTAATATACATTTCATCACCAAAAGGTTATAGAAAAACCGTTATTATCTTGACTCAATTCCTCCATAATTTCCAATGAACTTTGCATGGCAATATCACTTCACGTACACTTTCGAAAACACATATAAACATTCATCTTCCAAGTTTTCTTTAACTTGATCATTTGCATCTGCTGATCGTCAATCTTCATCTGAGTTTTTTTGTTACATTCTTCTTTATTCTCGATCAAAAAACACAGTCTTTACACTTAAACTTGTTGCTGGTTTGTACAATAATTTCTTGAGCTCAATGGATCCTAATAAAGAACTACTAAAGTATTTGCAACACATAACAAACAACTCATGTAATCATGGATTAGAACTTATTTACATACAAATAAACTAACTCTACGAAAGTACAAAAATCACTCTCTCATTCCCCTTTCTCTCTAAAAACCGTGAGGATGGAGTTGATGATATTGCGATTATTTAAGAGCGGCCATTAAAGGAAAAGAAAGATGCCAAAGACTGAGCTAGTCCCAACACAATAGCTACCTTCACTTGACCTCTAACCGGTATTGGACGACAGGTACGAATCACCTGCACACATCAACCAAAAAAATAAAAATAAATAAGGAATGAAGATTTGAACTTTTGAAAATCAAGAATGAAGATTCGAACTTTTGTGTTTGTGCATGTGATTTTGGCCGGTTTATATAGGCATGGATTAGGTTAAATCATAAATTATTCTTGCAACCCTTTCACTTCATCTAACCAACTTTTAATTCTATACTAAATACCATGTGATCAATTCCGGAAACCCTTGCACTTCATCTCCTTTCATAATTGTATACTTATTATGAGGTTGCAATAATTCATATACTCTACATGTAGCTTAAACCACCTTGTACCTTACAACCCTTTATGCACAATCACTCTTCCACATTAAATTAAGCCATTGAATCTTTAGGTAGTATAGATTTGCTAAAAGATATACCTTGTATTTGTCATTAACAAAACTAAGTAAAGATCATAAAATATAAATAACATTTTTGGGACGATATTTGCATTAACAATCTTCCCCTTTTTGTTGATGACAAAACATAAGGTGTATTTTTAAGAAAATGAATAAATGAAGTATGAGTCTTTTTAAAAATATAGATTAAGTTTGTTTTATGCAAGTTTTGAAAACAATTTCAAGTATAAATGTATGTACTGTGATGTTTCACAGTAATGCAAACTTAATCCTTTCTCCCCCTTTTTGTCGAAACAAAAAGAAGATATGCGTAGCGGAATGCGATTTTGAGAACTTTAAAGCTCCCCCTTGATTTATACTCCCCCTAAATGGAGTACCAAGGTTATGATGTATGAATCTACAAAACAAATGGTTAGAATATGATATGCTCCCCCTTGATATACTCCCCCTAGATCTATACTCCCCGTTGCTAGGGTACCAACGTATATGGTTCAAGGTTGAGAAAAGCTACAAAGTAAAGGTTAGTTAATGAAATACTTCAATCAAGAAGCAATATGCATATGCAATAATTAACCAAGAAAGGTCAACCCAATTGACTTATAAAAAGTCAAAATGAAGTGTCTGATCAAATTTTTGTACCTAATGTACATTTGATCAAAGCAATATGTGTAGTTAAAACAACCATACTATGATGTTAGTAATCTAAAATAAGATAATATGCTTAATATTGATCACCTACAAGCATAAACATATAACATCCATTCATTGAAAATTTGTTTGTGACATAAGTCACTAAACATGATGTTACAAGAAGAAAATAAATCCTACAAAGAAGATACTAGGATGATTGCGGAGGATTGGTTAGGTTTGATGAAGATGTGATGGAAGCAAGCCACATAGATTCTAAGTCCTTTGTATCATGTAAGTTAGAGTCCACTGTGTTTGATGAGGAGTTGAGAGGATCAAGATCCTTATTGTTTTGAATGTTTGGTTGATTTAGCCACATTGAGTCATCAATGTTTTGGAGTGTGGTAAGTAAATCATGGGGTTGCAAGTTGAGTGGTTGTGAAGATGATGATGATTTTCTTACTTGAGATGATGTGTGTATTGGTGAGGAAGCTAATGGTGGTGATGGTAATCTTGGTTGAGATGAAGTAGGTGATGATGTATTACCTATTGGAGTTATGGTAGGTGATGGTGACCTTAATGTAGGTGATGGTGTGGTACTTAGTGGAATTATGATAGGTGAAGGTGATCTTGATGGTTGAGTTAAAACGGGTGATGGTATGTTAACCACAGGAGTGATGATGGATGTTGAAGTAGTAGTGGATATGGTAGGGAAGTTCACATCAGAGATTGGATTTACAAGCTAGTATGGTCTAACACTAATTCTGGCAGTCCTTCTGTGTGGTCTGAACATGTGTGGGTTGTTGGATTTGTGCATTGTGAAAATTGTGTAGGATTGATGTGTAAAGATGATGATGATTTTGTGTGTTATGACTATCTTAAGTTTTTAATTTATAGCTCCTAAAGTGTATGGAAATTGGTGCTTGGATTAATGTTTGTTTCCAAAAACTTGGAACAAGATAAAGTGGTTTGTCCTATTGTGAAGGTCAATCCATAGAAATAGAGTTGATATGAAGAAATGCAGAAGATGACTCAAAAGAGTGAAATGTGATTGATTCATGGATTCTAAGGAACCAATTAAAAGGATCCTTGTGTGTTATAGAAAGGTAACTTGCACATAAATTTGAAAATTCAAATTTTGGTGGGAAATTGATTTTCTTAAGGTTCTAAGAGTTCTTAAATTATTTTAAAGAGACTAATGATCAGTAAACAATCTCTAAGAATACTTATAGTCTAAAATCTAAGTATCGGGATGAATCGAGAATTTTGAATAATCTACTGATGAACCTGCGGATCCAATTGACATCAAAGACGGATCCAAATTTTTGGATTCGTGGAATCCGCAGGTGTATGTCTGGCGGAGCCAAGGAATACACTAGGCGGATCCAAAAACTGGGATCCGCCAGATCCGTAGTGCTAAAACAAACAGAGAGCATGTCAAATTTCGCATTTTTCGACCAAAACCCAAAAATTCTCCTATAACGTATGTAATAGCTAATATGTAGTACAAATATGCTAAACAAACATATATTCTAAAACACGTTTACACATAAATAAATTCGATCATCATAACTTACCTTAAATGGAGTTAAGCCAAACAGTGGCTTATTCTCGGAAAATTGATAACACTAAGTGTTATCGTCTAGCAAAGTTAAGTTAATTCTCATTTTAAGAAACACATAAATTCAACAATACATAATCAGATAAAGTCTTGTACCACACACTCGTTAGAAGTCATTATTTTTTCAACATCTTGATTATTTTCTTCTGACCTTTATGAAGTTTCATGATCCATCGATCTAGATTCTTCATCATTCCCTTTCTTTGTCGATGCTCCATAGATTCATTATCAACGGAAGGAAGTTGACACAAGTATTCAGGTGGAGGAATCCTAGAGTTAGGTAAACCATCTTCGTCACTAGCCAATGATGAAGATGAGGTTGGAGAATGTGCGCGTTTTCCTTTTACTACTGCTACTCTATGATAACTAAGAGGAATGAAGGTGTAAAATTTCGGTGTAGTCTGGAAGAAAACCATATGTGTTTGGAGGAATAGGAATAGAAGCTCTAAACAGATGAGTAAGAAGCATTCCATATGGCATTGCGATGGTACCTAAGACAGGTATGTCGGCCATTCTGTTGGCTATATAGTAGGCTAAATTGAATTATTGATGGGTCGACACACAGTAGAGCATGTAGCATAGACTAGCATTTACATGATCTCTATTTCCAACAGTGCTAATGACATTCGCTCTAAGAATCTCCTCTAGTTTCTTAAATTGAGGTTTGAGTTCATTAAGTTCCATAGCAAATGGATCTCGATTTACTTGTTTACCTCAGATTTTCTTAGTTGGGTTGGTTCTAGGATTGAAGAGATGATCACGGATAATTTCTTTGGAAGTGAGAGGTGTGTTGTATGGGTGGTCACGACCAAGGTTGGACTCTAGGATGGATAATGGCCATTTGTCTGAGTAAAAACAAGTTCCTTGACTAGGAATACCTAAAACTTCTCCGAATTGATCCAAAGGGAAACTAAATTGATTTTGGTTTACTTTGAAATGGATGCTCAAAAATCCCAAGTCGTCAGTGCTAAGTTTTATGGAAGCATAAAATTCAATTATAAACCTAGGAATGATAGGCTCATTTATGTCGAGGAGATGATCAAATTGGATAGCGGTTAATTGTTCACGGATATTGGTTTCTTAAAAATGATGAGTCTACCGTTCTACCTTCGTGAACATAACGGTTTTCTAATGACTTAGAGATTTTGATTTGAGCTTCTGTGAGTCCTTTGGTTTGATGGTGTTTGGGTAGGTACTTGGTAGTTTCTTTGTGGTCATAATTAGTAGCGGGAGGCATGATTTACCTAGACACGAAATTTATATCATTTTAGTTGAAATCATCTGAATACATATATATATTTCTAGTGTGTGCCTATATGGGAACAATGTGGAGGTACGGTTATCTCGACTCCTTTGATGCGTGAAGGTTTATTGATGCAAGTTTTTGTAGTAAAAATGTGAGATAACCCAAACGCTCCTGTTTGATGTAGCTACGTTTAAATGTACCCAAAAATACATATTAGTTATGTATTCTCTTTAGCATTCAAGAGATATTATGCACGTGATGTAAAAATTAACGTTTTTGTATTTGTATGAACAATGATTGAAAATCATTTTTCCTAATTGTGAGAAGATTTTTATACAAATTTCTCATGGGGTGTTTGATGATAATGCATTATGATATCCAATTCTTAACTAATGAAAACATGATTTGTTATGTAATTTAATTGAAAATGTTTCATGAATTTATGAGAAAAATGCATAAACCCCAAGTTTTGATTTTGTGCAACAAATAGAAATCCTAGACTCAGATTATGAATTAGATTATGATTAGGATACTTACAGAGATGATTCCAACACAAATTGATGGTGGAGAATGACCTAAGTTCTGGGTTTGGAGTGATAGAAATCGAATTCCAGTGGGATGTATGTTTTTGGGGAATGTGATGTACAGTAAAGGGTGTTTATTTTTATAAAGAAAGTTGGCTCAACAGGCGACAGATCCAAAATAATGGATCCGCCCTTATTGTCGTTTGGATCCACAGGATCAGAACACCAATTTTGGTTAATCTAAGATTCGAGCTATTACTCAGTAGGTTTAATCCTAAACTAAGTCTAAGAGAGTTGAAAGGTTCTCTAGGAGAGGTTTGGTGAGGATATCGGCAATGTTGTCCTCTAAAGAAACTTTCTCAATTGAGATGTTTCCCTTCTGAACATTGTCATGTAGGAAATGGTGACGTGTTTGGTTATAGTGTGTTGGACTGGATTTTTGCTGAGATCGATAGTTCTTTTGTTGTCGCAAAGAGAGAGAAATGTCATTGAGTTTAATATCATAATCGTTGAGAGCCTGCATCATCCATACTCCTTGTTGACACACTTTGCCTTAATAGTTGAAGTTGCGAGGGCTGTTTGTTTCTTAGTGAATCATGAAGTGAAAACAGTGTCTTACACTGCTTGTACTTTCCCTATCAACATAATTACCGGAATGGTCTAAATTGGCATACACTATGGTTTCTACACCCGTCCCTTTGGGATACCATAATCCTAAATGTGTAGTGCCTTTAATGTATCTAAATATTCGTTTAACGGTTTCAAGATGAGATATTTTGGGATCTTCTTGAAAGCGTGCACATAGACAAACACTAAACATAATGTCCGGCCTACTAGCCGTAAGATAGAGTAAACTACCAATAATTCCTCTATATTTAGTGCTATCTATAGATTCACTTTCTTCATCCTTAGTGAGTTTGGTTTAGGAGAACATGGGTGTTTTCATAGGTTTCGAGTTTTCAAGACCAAATTTCTTAAGCATATCCTTGATATACTTGGATTAGTGAGTTTGGTTTAGGAGAACATGGGTGTTTTCATAGGTTTCGAGTTTTCAAGACCAAATTTCTTAAGCATATCCTTGATATACTTGGATTGGTTGAAGAGTATCTCATCATCTAATTGTTTAATTTGGAG
This sequence comes from Artemisia tridentata subsp. tridentata, assembly GCA_021014915.2. Lineage (NCBI taxonomy): Eukaryota > Viridiplantae > Streptophyta > Magnoliopsida > Asterales > Asteraceae > Artemisia > Artemisia tridentata. The sequence goes on along the minus strand of CP139509.1, from coordinate 447,494,633 downwards.
ACCTAAGAAAAAGTTTAGTTCCCCCATCATACTCATTTCAAACTCGTCATGCATGATTTTTGAGAAATCGTTGCATAGCTCTTGACAAGTTGAACCGAGCATAATGTCATTCACATATATCTGGACTATGATAACATGTGATCCCTTTTTCTTGGTGAAGAGAGTATTGTCTACTAAGAAAGTCTTAAGTCACTTATACCAATCTTTTGGTGCTTGCTTAAGTTCGTATAATTCTTTCTTGAGTTTGTAAACATGGTTTGGTTTTTCAAAATTGGCAAAGCCGGGAGGATGTGCTATATGCACTTCCTTGTTTATAAAACCATTTAGAAATGTGCTTTTGATATCCATTTTAAAGTCATATGCATATCCATATGCAACAATTCTAGACACCTAGATGTAGACACCATATTTTTAGCCTTATGGCTATTATGAACTTGTTTCCCAATTTTGCAAGCATTACAAAAGTGTTGGTCATATTTCAACTTGGGCAGGTTCCTAACGAGTTCCTTAGATGATAAGGATTGAATTAACCTCATATTGGTGTGACCTAAGCGTCGATGCCATAGAGTTGAGTTATCGTCCAAAGAAGTGAGACAAAGTTTGTCTTTAGGTGTTTTATCTAATTTTATAACGTATACGTTATTCTTTAAAACACCTTTTCCTACTGTTATGCCGTCTTTAAGTATTTTACTTCCATTTTCACTGAAATTGACATTATACTTTTTGTGGCACAATTGACTTATACTAAGCAAGTTAAAACCTAAATTATTTACATGAGCAACATCATCAATAGAGAGAGAGAGAGTCATGAGAGATCGTACCTTTTCCGATGATTTTACTTTTAAGTTTGCTACCGAATGTGACATTACCTCTGTCGTACACTTGGTAGGTTAAGAAAAGGCTTTTGTTTCCCGTCATGTGCCTTGAGCACCCATTATCTTTAATCCACTCATCTGGATCTAATTTAACTTTCGAGCACACCTAAGGAAAACTTAAACATTTGGTCCCCAATATCTCATGGGTCCGTTTGGGTGAAACATAACATTACCACGGCTTACTAATATCTAGGAGATAATCGAAGGGGATTGAGGCCAATTGTTCTCTAAGCATGGTTCCTTCATAGAACGAGGAGTCTACAATTGTTTTAACTTTATTCTTATTTTTAACTCGATCTTTTCCTATAGTTGTACTAGTGCTAGGTTTTCTAGATGCCTTAATAAATTTAGTACAATTTGAATTATGACCTTTTTGTTCAATTACTGTACCTGCGGATCCCTTGGGGATACTTGGCGGATCCAATATTTTGGATCCGTTTAATCCGTGAGTCTCTGACTCAGTTGGAACAACAGTTTTATTTACTTTTATTGTTTGATTCTGAAAGTCACTTAAATATCCATTTCTCATAAAATCTTGTTTAAAACTACCATGAGGCATTTTTAGTAACCTCATTGTGTCATCTGCACAGTTTATGTGCTTATCGAATCTTTTGAATTTGGAGTTTTGTTTGACAAGATTTTCCTGTGTAAACTTTAGTGTTTCTATTTCATGTTTTAGTTTCTGACATGAGACACATGTTTTAATACTTTTATCTTTTTCTAACCCTATGTCTTTTTCTTTTAACTGATGAATTTGGTTTTCTAAAAATTTCTTTTTAGTTTTTAAGAACTTAGTTTTGCTTAAGATTTTTAGAGTGATTTCACATAGTTTGTTATATTCTATATCTAATGTGTCATCATTAATAAAAGAGTACGACGAGTCAGAACGTACCTCTGCTGTGTCATGAGCCATTAGAGCAACTTCATTGTTCTTAGGCTCGTCGTCATCTCCTTCACTATCACTCCAAGCTCCACTGACAAAGGCTCTTTGAGACCTGTTCTTTGGAGGCTTTGGACATTCTTCTATAAAGTGACTAGAATTTCCACATCTAAAACACTTTCTATCTACCTTTCCTTTCCTATCATCATGGTTTTTCTGGAAGAATTTCTTTTCTTTATGAGGAGGTCTACCGAACTTTCCTCGTCTTCTAAAGAATTTCTTGAAATCTCTTACGGCCATGGCATATTCTTCATCTTCACTACTAGAACTAGATTCTGTATCACTACTTGATTCTACCCTAGCTTTCAAGGCAATGGACTTTACTTTCTCCTTTTTGCCTTTGACTATTTCTGAATCTTTTTCCATTACCATCTCGTGAACTTTGAGATTTCCTATGAGCTCGTCCAGTGTCATTCTTGAAAGATCCTTAGATTCTTCAATGGCTGTCACCTTTGCTCTCCACTTCGGGTGGAGTGCTCTTAGAAATTTCCTGACAAAATTCTTACTAGAAAAAGATTCGTCAAGTGCTTTAAGAGATGTAATAATAGTATTAAACCTAGCAAACGCACTATCAATGGTCTCATCTTCAGAGATAACAAATTGTTCATATTGTTGAACAAGAAGATCAATTTTGTTATCTTTGACTTGTGAGTTTCCTTGATGAGTGATAATTAGTGATTGCCAAATATCTTTAGCCGTTTTACACATAAAAACTCTTTCATATTCTTTCTTAGGTAAAGCGTTATAAAGCATCATTTTGGCTTCATTATTTTTGGCAATCAACTTCTTTTGTTCATCACTGTGACGAATAAAAGAAGTACCTACATCCCGACCACCTGAAACATCATTACTAATGGGCTTGTAATCACCCTCTACAATAATATACCACAGATCTATGTCCTTTGACTTCACGTATGTCTCAAAGCGATTTTTCCAATATATGAAACAATTTGGTTCAAATAGTGGTGGTCTTTGCATAGATTGCCCTTCTTTAAAGTTTTCAAAATTCATTGATCGTTTCAAGTTTTTAAAATACAATATATTTTGAAAATCTTGAGTAACACCGCTCTGGTACCAATTTTGGAAAACTAGAAGGGGGGTTGAATAGTTTTACCGTTTAAAATTAATTCGCTTTGTGACTTAACGTGATTTCAAAGTAAGTACGCACAAACAAACAATATAATATAAGTAAGTAGAGAAAGGAAAGATCAAACCACACAACACGGATATTTATAGTGGTTCGGCTACAAGGACTCTCTTCCTTGCCCTACTCCACTCCTTGAGCTTCTAACTCGAGAGTTTTTCTTCACTAAGAAACAAACTCCCTTCTCGGCGGAGAAAACCTTAATACACGTCGCTTACACCTTTTTCCGGTACAAAGCTAAATACCGGGTTCTTGTTTAAGGAAGAACCAACTTGACGTTGCCTAAATGATTACCGACACTAAGCTAGATGTCGAGTTCTTTACAAGGGTACAACCACTCCCATTCACTCTATGTGTTTTGAGGACTACAACACTAACCGGATTCTACTGAATAAAAGATGCAACTATGATGCCTAAACTCTAATAAGTTACACAGTAGGTAACTATCAAGTCTTGCAACAGAATGTTGAAGCTTGTCAATGCTTGATCTCTTTTGCTACAAAAGGAAGATCACTAGGAATGAAATAATATGGGTTAGTGATATGCAAATGAAAGAATATATATTTTATGCTATGTAAGTGATGAGAATGGCCAAATGATCAGCTTGCTATTTATAGGCAAAGCTGAGCAACAGGCGGCGAATCCGGCGGATCCCAAAACTTGGATCCGCCGTGTCAGGCCAGCTAAGAGATCTTCAAATCTTGCCATATCTTTCCATATCTTCAAATGTCAACTCTTTGGCTTGAAGATCTAAACAAAATATCACAAAATCTTACCAAGATTGTGTACATGATGCATGCCATGATGTCATCCTAACTTTTGAAAAATAAAGTTTCCATTTTAGGAAATAAACATGTAAATGTATAAAATGTAAATTCTAGTGATCTTGTGAAATGTAAATGTGTTCTAAAAAGACTTTAACTTGTATTTATGATTTGCTAAAAGATATACCTTGTATTTCATTAACAAAACTAAGTAAAGATCGTAAAATATAAATAACGTTTTTGGGACGATATTTGTATTAACACATACCTAAGACCCAACCTATGGCAACACCTAATGTATCTAGCCCTCATGGACTTGATGCAGGTGGTGGAATCCTAAGCCACATGGAAGCAATGGGTGGCTCAGATACTCATCCTTTGGTTGAGCCTGAGTCTTTACCCCATGATGCACCTCTCCTAGAAGGTCACACATCTGGAAGTGCAGAGGGTAGTATGAAAATTCAAGAATTGATGGAACTATGTGCTAGGGCTGAGCATCAGGCCGGATCCCGACCCGTCCCGACCCGACCCACCAAATACCGATTCCGAAACAAGCAGAAAATCAATACCGATACCGAACCGATTATAAGTCGGGTCGGTTCGGGCTCAATCGGGACAATCGGTTTCGAATTCGGGTATAAGCAGCCAAGCCCGAAAAAAAAAAGTAGCCCAGTATAAGCAGATCCAAGCACCACTTATTTGCAGTTTGCATTACAAAATTACAAATTACATGTTCAAATCAAATCTTACAGTTTGCAACTTTGCATTACAAATTCAAATCCACTCTAACAAATTGTCATTTACTCTTTCCTGATCTTTTACACATAGCTCATTGATGCTTAAATATGCATAGAAATTGTTAGTACAACAAAACTAAATGACAATTTCACAACAACAAAACTAAAGACACAACAAAACTAAAGACACAACTACAAAACTAAGAGACCTTGAAGCCTACACTCTCTTTGTTCTTCATTAGTTATTCGGGTGAGATTCAAGACCTACGAAGGGTATACGGCTCATAGCTTCTGGATTTTGGTTCTTATGTAATACATGTATAGTGTGATATGATGAGATTGATTGGGTTATGATGATGGAGATAAGATCGATTGAGCTATGTTGTGGAGATGAGATCGATTGATAGAGTTATGGTGATGGAGATGAGATTAATGAGTTGGTTGGGAGAGATAGAGATCTGATGGAGATAAGAATAGATTTGAGTTGGTAGGTGTACTCAAAAGTCAAAAGGATATATATATAAAAGGGAATCGGGACACTTGGGACACTCGGGATAACGTCGGTTTTCAACCCGACCCGAAACCGATTTTCACTAATTATTAAAACCGACTCCCGACCCGAGACGCTATTATTCGGTTTCGGGACCATCGGTTTATGTCGGGATTGGGTCGGTTGTCGGGACTCGGGCTGTTTTGCTCACCCCTACTATGTACCAGGTTGAATGAAAAAGTGACTGGCCTAGAAGATGATTTGAAGGCAACCAAGAAGGTCTTTGGAAGGGTATACATAAAGCTGATTTTGAAGGTGAAAAAGTTGGAGCAACAGGTCAAGTCACTCAAAGGCAAGAGAAAAGCACAGGTGGTAGAATCTTTAAGTTCTGATGATCAAGACTCAGATGACATGGGTGATGATTCGTCCAAACAGGGGAGGAAGATTGCCAAGCTTGATGAAGACCCCAATGTTTCATTAATTCAAGAGAGTGCTCACATTCAGGGGAGGCAAGGTGAAGATATGGGAGAAACTCTTGAAGGTACAACTGCTCATCAACTTAGTACTATTGGTGCAGGGGATAGTACTGCTGGGACAGTCTATGTTAGAAGAAGAAGAATTGATAAAGGGAAGGCAATCATGACTGAAGCTGAGCCATCTAAGAAGATCAGCAAGAAGACTCAAGCTCAGATTGAGTATGATTATGAAGTTGCTCAAAGAATACAAGCTGAAGAGCAAGCCATGATAACAGAAGAAGAAAGAATAGCAAAGTTCTTGGTTGAACAAAAGTTACAAAGTGAAGAAGAAGAAAGGACAGCTCAAGAACAAGCATACAAGGAACTGGCTTTGAAGATGCAAGAGGAAGAAAGATCAGCTTTTACACCTGAAGAGCAAAAAAGTGCCTTTAATGATTTACTTGAGGTGATCAGAAAGAGTCAGAGTAAGAAGATGGCTGCTAAGAAGAAACCTCTAACAAAATCTCAACAGATGAAGTACATGAAGGAGTATTTGAAACATCAAGACCATTGGACTGAAAGACAACTAAGAGGCAGAACTTATGAAGAAATTGAAAAGTTGTACAACACAACATATTGGAAAGTTCAACATTTGTTAAGAGGATTCATGGAAACTATTGAGACTAGCAGAGTTGCTAAGAGAGCAGGTATACACCTAGAGTCAGAGTCTTCAAAGAAGCAAAATACTGGTGAAAGTTCTTCTACAGCTGAACAAGAAAAAGAAGAACAACCAACAAAAGAGGAAGAAGAAACAGTAGAGGAGTTAACTGATGAAAGACTTCGACAAATGATGGTTATCATTCCAGAAGCTTTGAATGTCGATCCTATTCAAGCTAAACATCCAATTATTGATTGGTAGATACACACAGATACACTTGGAAAAGCTTGGAAGATAATTAGAGTTGGTGGAAAGACTGAAGTTCACAAGTATTTTGAAGACATGCTCAAGGCTTTTGATAGATAAGATCTAGATAAGATATGGAGTCTAGTTCAAAAGAAGTTCAGGTCTACAGATCCTATTGAAGACAAAGACAAGGAGTTATGGGTGGAATTGAAGAGGTTATATGAACCTAATCTAGAAGATAACCTATGGCAGTTTCAAGCTCATGACCTTGGTACTACATGGAGATTGCATGATACATGTGGTGTTCACCATGTATCTACAAAAGATGGTGTGGATGTCTACATGCTAATAGAAAAGGATTACCCATTGAGAGCTGGTATTTTATTTGTAATGTTAGCTGCAAAGCTCAGAGTTGATGAGGAATCTGACATGGCATGGGAATTAGTGAGAAAGATTTATCAGCAAGCAGAAGAGATGAAGACTGCAAGACCAAGAAGATAGAGTGTTTGGAAGAATCCTCACAAGATCATGATTTAATTCAGAAACTTGATGATTTAGGGTAAATCACAAGTTTAGGAGAGGATTGTTAGGAATTAAATGTTCAAGTACTTGGTTTTGTCAAAGAAGAGTTAGTACTGCTGAAGAATAACACTAACAATACTAATGGAGTTAGTACTGCTAGTGTAAATATTAGTACTGCCAGGTTTAAAGTTAATGTTGTTGAAGATATAACTAATAGTACTAACTGACTGAGTTAGTACTGCTAGTATAGGAGTTGATACTGCTGGACTGCTTGAAGACTGAAGATGGTACTGCTTATGAAGACGTGTAAGAAGATAAGTATAGAATAGATTTTGTGTATATCTTATATAGTTAGAATTATACGAATATTCTGCATGTTTAGAATATTATACTTATCTTGTAAAGGACTCCTTGTGCTATAAAAGGAGGTCCTAGGTTAGATGATTTTGTACGTATGTTTTGTTAAGCTTCAAGGTTTGTAAACCCTAGTGATAAGCAAGATCACTCGTATTATACTTAATAATATTGAAGCGTTTGGTGAAATCATAAACTGTTCATATAGTTCATTACTATTATATTGCATAATCTTCTAAGTATCAAGTAGTAGATTCCGCATACTATTTGGTATATACTAAAAGTATCATCAACACAACTCACGTGTGTTTAGATCCTCTCAATATTTACCAAGGGTATTTAATTTTCTTAAAGATTTAATTATCGAAAATATTAAAATTGAATTTTGTTAATTCTTTTAAATGTATTAATGCAACGTTAAACCATAAACGAGGGTTATTCTTTTATTGATAAATTGATCTACACCCAAAGGGGTTTTTGGCTAGAGTCAACTTCACCAAAAGAATAAACCTAGTCTCCTTTCCATGAGAGAAGAGTGAGACTCAATCCTATTCCTTTTCATGATTGAGAAAGGTAATGATAGGAACATTAGAATTATCTAAATTCTAATATATAACTCATAGAAAACTTTAATAGTTAAGAGAATTGCACATTATATGAGTTATTAAATTAGAAGCTAGACTAATTACCGTAAAAATAGTAAAAGACAAACTAGCATATTTTATCTAGTTGTTTTGCTTTGACCATTTAAAGGTACTACATACCATTGTAGGGATGGTAGACCTATTAAGAAAGAAATTGCATGCCCAATTTTCAAGTTAATAGCTTTGATGGATAGTCCATCATCTACAAATTAGAATATACTCTTTAGTACCTAAGTAATTGTTACGTACGGGCTTTCTCAAAGTTGTAGGAAAGTAAATAGTACACTATTTGTTTTCATTGGTTATGAAACACTTACAATGTTGTCAAATCCTGTGGGAGCATTGTATTTATTACTAAATAAGGAATTATTGTAATGTTCTATAATTTAGTGGGAGCTACAAGATTTATCATGTTGGTAGTAACCCATATTATCTCTAGAATGTCTCAAGATAATTAATTTCCAATTGTAGTCACTCATGTATTAAGGATAGTCATGTGCGTTTCCTTACTAGACATGAAGTCCTACATCTACTGTTATGCTAACGTCAATGACGCAATCATATTATTCACATAAACTAACGTGTGTCGTGTTGTTTATCTGCTACATGATGTTGTTCCATGCACAAGTGGGAGAAATATTTATTGTGTGCAAGGTACAACACATATTAATATGATTGATGGATTCTCATGACCGCAAGGTAAGAGAATAATGTTCTAATAGGACTTATATACTTAAATGTAAGATTGTCTTATTCAGAACATGTGTCAAGATGATAACATAGACTACTTCAATTCTAATATTTATGTATTCTTGGAATGACATGAATAAATTGTTTATATATTCTTGGAATGACATGAATAAATGAAGTAATCTAATACTACTTCAATTTGAATATTTATGTATTCTTGGAATGAAGTAATAAAATTAACTTGAAATTGCTATTGAAACCAAGAGGTGGTGTTCATGATTACTTTAGTTATACATGTTTGTATCTTCTTATAAACATGAAGTCTTTTAATTGTTATAAGACTTGTAATAATATAAAGTAAGACGTTAACTTGTTATGTCTTCTTAATTAAAACATGTACATGAAGTCATTGATAAATGACTTATAACGTATATTGGGATTATAACAGTTTATGTCTTCTTGTTGAGACATGGACATGAAGTGACTTGGTTAAAAAGTACTTGCATTATAAAGCATGAAATTGGCTTGAAAATTCTATTTCACCATTAAGTTGACATTAGTTGGTAAATAGGTAAGCCAAAAGGTATAGTTTATCTTACATATTGTTAGATTGTCTTACAATATTAATCTAATGAAATATCACATGTTTATGGTATGTTCAGTTAGGAGAATCAAACTCTTGTTGTATTGTTTGATTCAAGATAACTATATCTTCTTTTCTTCCAAATTTTATCAAGGTTAGAAAATTGAGTATGGATTGGATATACTCAATAAGACTCCAACCTAGAAGATTAATAAGACACCATTATGAAATGTGATTAATCACATTAAGTCTTAAAATGAAATTCAGAATTTGTTAAACTTCTGATGAAGATGGTCATTAACAAACTAGAATCAGGAACTGTCAATGTGTATTTGTAATATTCCAAAAGAGAACAATTTAGTGTTGCTCTACTTGCTAAGTATTTATAGATAGTTTATAAATTACAAAAGGAAAGTGGGAGTTTTATCTTGAAGAGATAAAATTACAAGATACATAATCTTCTAAAATACACTAGTGAATATCATGATGAGGCTAGACATGCAAATGTTAAACCTCAAGATGATGGAATTCTTATTCATAGATCCGCAAGGATATCTCAGATATTTGATTAATATGCGGAGGAATATGATTTACAGGATCTTGGTAAACCTGTTAATCATAATGAGGTATTGCAAACATTGAATTTGGCAAATTACTCATACTATGAATGTTAAGATGATGTCCATGAAGATAATCAATTTTTGGAAACTTGGTTTATCTTGAAATCTATGGTTAGACTATAGAATGAATACGAGTTTCTTCAAAGAGATGGAAAACCCTAGTGGTTTAAATCTTTGTGTAGAAATCATATGGACAATATTGTACACATATTTAATGCTTGTCTTATATTAAGATTATTAATCATACTTAATTAACTAAGTGTGATTGAATATTTTTTTCTAGGCACATTATATATATAAAGATGATAATTGTCATACCTATCTTCATTAATATGAAAAAAGAAAATGGAATATCAAAACTCTTTCTTGAGTGATTACTTGAGCGAGGACGGTAAGTAATCGAAAGGAGTTTTTGAATTCAAATAATCTTTGGAAGTGTACAAAGTGCAATAATTCATGAATGGATTAATGCATGCATCTTAGAGATAATACTTATGTTTAAATATAAATCCAAGTTTTCATTTGATAATTAAAATAAGATAACTCCTAAGTATTTCTAAGAGCTAGTGGGAGTATTATGGTTATTTTCTTAAATCATATATGTTGTAGAACATATGCGCAGTAACATTCCATATAAGTTAAATGTTAAGTCTTAGTTTGGAATGAAACTTCACTTGAAAAGATTTAAGAAGTAAAACATATAACCTTGGAATATATGTTTATTGTTATAAACATGTACGGTAAGTAAGTAAATCTAATAGAACATGATATATCTTTTAGAAAGTCTAAATGGATATATATCTTTGAAAAGATAGAACATGCATGAAATCTAAGTCCGACTCAAGGTTTTTCATGTACATCATGTTATTGTTGTATCATGCTTGAATGCAAGATGATTTGACAACATTGATATCTAATTGAAAGTTATTAGATAACTAGTGTAATAAAATAGAATATACTTGGATTTAGAATTGCATTCCTTGGAGTTGCTCCCAGATTCTATTAATGAACAATATGTCAATTGTTTTGAAAATTGTCATAGCCAACAAACTTGAAAGTTTGGAAGGCGTCAAACATTACACAATAGATATTAAAGTTTACGGATTTTTTAAAGAGCATATTGTTGTTTGTATACAATAATGCTGGTTTAATTGAGATGACACTCAATACTAGTCATGGTAGGATTTTATTCTTGTTAATGTCCATGTGAACTAGTTGTGCTCAACTAAGAGTATAGTTGCATTATACATTAAAGAATAAGAATACTTTAAACTTTAAAAGGTTTGAAAGTTTGATTATCATAAACTGGTGGTTGAGGATGTCACACACTTTATGAAATATTATGTGGCATTATCAAGATATTTGAATGCACACATACAAGAATTTCACTAATTAAATTCTTGAAATAAGTATTCTCAAAATTTTGATAAATCAAAGTTGGTTGATTTATGGCTTGTCAACAAGTGTGATTGTCATAACTTGAGGCATAACTGATCAACTAGAATTATCATGCATTGATCTATTTAGTATTTGGATAAGGGGTGTTAAACAATTATTATTTATAATGAATTAAAGTACTTGGTACGTTTATTTCCATTAGTAATTGTACGTTTATTTCCATTAGTAATAGATTGTATCATATATTTGCATGTTTAAATCCGTGAATAACTTATGTTATTCTAAATACTCCGTTGTCGATCAATGATATGGGAATATCATTGAAATAAGACAAATCTGAGTTTTGGTAGAATAAACTTGAAAGTATATTGATGCGTGGACATACCAAATTCATATGATATTCAATGAATTGAATATAGGACAGATCTCAACCACATGATTGTACTTATGGATCTTTGTCATTAAGTAAATCATGAATGTTTATCATCAGACTTGAGATACCAGATAACTGTCATGAATGTAGTACATTTTTGTGAAATAGTCTAACACTATCTGTAACAGGTGGTTATAAGGGCTATTTTCAAAAGTGTTGCAAAATTCATAGGTTTTGCTTGTAGTCAAGAAAGAATTTGTTCCTTCGAATAAGATTCGAAGTTTAATACTGCTGGGCCCTCGTAGAGTTGACAAGATGTTTGTATGGCCATACCCAAGATCTATCTGGAATACGTTCAGATGATTTGGTAATCTTGCTCAATCAGATAAAACGAGAAACAGAATAGTTAACTTATGGAATGACTTTGATCCATATCCATAGTTGACAAGGTATTAGTAACAAAAGGATAAGTACAATGATGAATCATTAAATGGTTTTCCAGGAAGCCACACTCAGGGTTGTTCTGTGGGCATTGGGGTGTTAAGCTAGACGCTACCAGTGTCATTACTATATTAAGGTATATCCAAGTTGGAGCTGAAAGGTTTATGGATATAATTAATATATGTATGACCGGATTCGAACACGAGCCTGTGGGATTTCACACTTTACGTATGAGAGTCGATGTTAAAATAATTAATATAAAACGTTATATTTAATTATTAATCACAATAAACACTTAACGGTCGTTAAAGGGAGACGAAAATAAGGAAGCATGTCAAAAAGGATCTAGAATTCCTTATGGGCTTGTATATTTGGTCGATTGGGATGAATCCCACATAGGAAATCCTATGTAACTTGATACCAAGTCTATAGTAAAAATACATCTCCTTGTATTCATTCTTTGGGACTTGATTTCAATAGAAGGCCAAACTTCTTATTCTCTTACGCCTTGGTCGATTAAAGTGAAGCCCCATGAAGGGATTTGCTATAGACTTTGAGCATAACAAAAGTGTTTTGTTAAGCTATTGCGATTCAAGAATCTAGCCTTTCGCATCGAATTGCTACTAATACGTGTGTACATGATTGTAGAGAAATCCTATTTTGGATTTTACTGGAACCCTAATTGAGTTAGGGATAATACGATTTACATAAGCCCTAATTTATTAGGGTTTATGATTTGATCTTGATTTGGGGTTTTTCCATAAAACCTAATTGCTTGGATTGCTAAAAGGTACGCGTTTCTTTAGTTTTCGGTTAATTAATTACATGTATTTGATTCTTATGCTTCCGTTGCGTGTTCTTGATGTTTATGTGTTTATTTATATAATTGTTATGATATTTAAATTCCAACAGATTGAACTTTATATTTGGCTTTTTATTGTTTCATTTTGAGTCAAATGTAATTGTCGTTTTCTTTGTTTTATTTGGGATGGAGTTTGCCTATGTAACGGGCTAAGATGTGAGATTCACCCACATCTTTTGTACTTATTAGTTGTTTTTTGAGTAATACATTTACTGGGTTAAAACAGTTTACCCAAAAAGCATCATATACTGACAAATATATCTAACATTCATAACTAGCCAAACATTATAATGGTGGTTTGGTTATTAAAGACTGCTTATTGGTCATTATTGGAATCACAAGCTGCAATTCCCCACAGTAGCCTAAACTAACCATCTATATTTCAGTGAATGTCAAATATGCTCACACATAGTTACAACTACCAAATAATATTGTGCAAGTTATCAACAAATATAAAAAGTTCAACTCTTAATGGGATAGATTTTGTCATAAAATGCAAACGTACTTTAGGAGCGCTGAGAATGGTTGAACCGTTTTGCGGTGAAATCATATGTGGTGCCGAGGTTGGAGCAAAGAGGCCATGAGATAAAAGTCTCAACCCAAAATCAATAACCAAAAAATGTCTCGTCATCTCAAAAGTCGTGTTAGAAGAGTCAATAAAAAGATACTCAATAACTTGATATTTGAGTAAAAGGTCTAATATTCCACTAGCAAGATACATGTCTCAACTGCCTTTAAAAAAAAGATACAAATCTCGACTTATATTTTAGAGGAAATGATGGCCGCAGGCTATTGGCTGCTTTCCTTTGTAAAAGAAGGGGAGAAACATGTATGTGCGATATAATGAAAGGATTTAATTGTTTTTTTTATACAAAGGAAAAGCAGTCAATTGCCTGCATGGAAAAGCAGGCATCATTTCCCCATTTTCTTAACTATAAATTACATGAAAGTATTCATGTTGTATTGACATTGTAGTTGGTGCAAACTAGGGATGGAAACGAGCTCTCGTGAAAAGCTAGAAATCAGATCGGTAAAAAGCTCGAATGAGCCAAGCTTAAACTAGCTCGAGCCTAAGTTTGGGCTCATTTAATAATCGAGCTCGAGCCTGAGCTTTATATATAAAGATCGACTAGGCTCACGAGCCTAAACGAGCCCTAGAAATATACACGTATATATATATATATATATATATATATATATATATATATATATATATATATATATATATATATATATATATATATATACTAGACTTCAAAGCCCGCCCAATGGGCGGGCATGACTTGTAATTATAGTTTTCATGGCCCGCCCCATGGGCAGGCATGACTTGTAAGCCCTCCCGGGCATATAAGCCCGCCCACAGGGCGGGCATGACTTGTAATTATAGTCGACCGTTATTAATTATTAAACAATTTGACAAAAATCAACTTTCTAACGTGTTTATTTTATTCACTTTTGAGACAGTTATTTTGGTCACCCAAGAAAAACAAATGTAGTTTCACTGCCTTTTACCACCATTTAAAGGCTTAGACTATGCATATCAATTAGTATATCACCCCTATCCTTTATAACCCATCATAACATTGCATATGGAACTTGTATCTAAGGGCATGTTAGTTATTCAAAGGGCATGTTGACATGACACACTCATGTTGAGAAACGCACATAGGCATTGATATATTGGTTACATACTAATAAGATAGCAATCTCACACTCTAAAGATGCAATAAACTTTTCAAAACCCCACATTAAAAAATGTTAAGGTCAGGTTCGATCCTCTTATATATAATGTAATCTTTGATCTTCTAATATTCCACTCAAATGTCTTACATTACATATCTTGAAGAATTCGTGAGCTATAATGAAATGGGAAAAAAAAGAAATGTAAATGGTGACGTGAAACTAATATGACATCAAAGTAAGAGGTTGTTTCTCCATGCTCTCCACTCTAATTTATACGGAGTATCACATAATCACTTTTTCAAAAACGCAATGTAAACAACTCTAGACAATTGTCCCATCTTGTTAGAGACACAAATGTATGATGTGTGTATCTGAACACATGCAACCCTCGAATAAATGTATGCATTTAGTACATGGTTCATACTTCATAGCGCTTTTACTACCAATATTGCGATATGTTATCAAGGACCCCTGTCACACACACATGTGTAGTTATGTTGATGTTGATACAAAGATGCCAATACCTACTACTCAGGGTATGGTAACGCGATGCTGCGTTAAACCATCACCTCCCATGCGTTAACGCTGCGTTAACCACACCGTCGAGCTAAGTTAACGCTGCGTTAAAGGGCTGCGTTAATCCTTTAACGCAGCGTTAAACGTTGTGTTTAATTAACCTGTAACTCATCATAGCATGCTATAATTAACCAAACACATCAGTTTTGATCACATTTAAAGTAAAGAATTCCTACGTTAAAACAGTCTTGATTATGCTACGTACTCATGGTTCAATATAAAATGCAAATCTAATGCTTAGTTATAACAAAACATTAAAGAACCTTATGCGATGACTTCTTTTAGGATGATCCAGATTTATGAATTGGCGTCTTTGGTTTCTTTGAGAAAGCCGCAAAATTGAACGGTCCTCCTGGTACAAACACTGATAAACTGATCACCCTTTCAACTAAATGGTTGAACTGAGGTACAACTTCAGCTTTTTTCTTTTTCAGAATCTTTATCAGACATGGGACTCATCCCGTCTTTTCCATGAAAAACTTTGAGCGGCAATTCAGAGATAGAATCATCCTCAAAGATGGGACCGTTAGCTCCATTTGCCTGTTATGTATAACTTTAGGCCAGTTACATGAATATTAAGCTGCCAAACCTGAGTGGCCACCAAAACTTACAGTGAACGTCAACTTTTAAGCTCTCCAAAGAAGTATGTCCATGACTGCAATATATGAAATATCATTAAGTCGAGTAGTAACTGTTCATAGAATCCAAGCCTATGTAAAAGAAAATAAGATTATAATGAATAGGATATTATTTACGACTATACCCAATCCATTTTCAAGATAAATGACAACTTTAGAAGGCCCTTCTTTTCTAGGCAAAAGCTTGGTCCCGAGATCTGAGTGTGATACGATAGTTCTTTTGAGATAGTTCTGCAGAAAGCCAAACTCCTTTAAAGATTCTTTATATAATCAAAAATACAATCAGATTGTAATGAATATGATAATTGAATGCATATTTTTTTTTGACCCCAATGCACTTCCAAGATAAATACAACTTTAGAAGGCCCTTCTTTTCTAGGAAAAAGCTCGGTCCCGAGATCTGAGTGTGATACGATAGTTCTTTTGAGACAGTCATACAGCAAGCCAAACTCATTTAAAAGATTGTTTATATAATGAGAAATTCAATATCATTTTCAATAATGCTTCAAACTCTTATAAATCATAAATTTGCCGAAACAAAAACCCTAGAATCAACACCCTACTTATTTATTTAGGAGCTTACTGATAATGTATCATTTTTTGCTCATATACAATTTGTTAACATGCATAAGTCCTTAAATATAACAATGGATAGTCCACATCACTGCAACCATACACTATGTTTTATATATGTGAAGTTCTACTCACTAAACATATAAATACAACATACACATTTACTATTTCACTATAGTATACGTTTTAAAAGCTAACTAAGCTACTTCTCCGTAGTGTACCTAAACATCATTTTAAAATTAATCAAAGCCAAATATATAGTTGATTGGGATCCATGGTGCAGCCGCACCAGATGGAAACCAATCATGAGTTCACCACATTTGAAGCTTACTTGCAAATTTTAAAATTGGTCAAGTTTTAAATGCTTTAACTCTAGATTTTAACGGGTCAACAAACCTTCTGATCAAACTTTTTTCCTTGAATCTCTCCTTAACTAATCCATATCTTCCTCCATATACATCTTCTCACACTCGACCCTATGAACATCCCTAAAAAACATAGACAAAAGTTAGAAAGAAATATAGATGAAGAACCAATGTAACTTTCATTTGTGCAATATCTCAAAAGCTCATAAAAAATTAAATTTTGAGGTATAAAAAAAAAAGAAAAGAAAAAAAAAAAGTTTTAAAAGCTAACTAATCTACTTCTCCGTAGTGTACCTGGTCTAGAAAAATGCATACATAAGCATAGAACATGATGATTGCCTGAGTAACACCAGCTGCTAATTTGGCACCCAAATTGAAAAAAAAATCAAACAAACATTGTACAGGCCTAATGTCTTACATTGATAACTTGATAAATTGATAAACTGAAACACAATTGTTGTTACTAAAAAATTCATATAATGTATATTTGTGGTGGACTACATTTTAGCATAAATTAATCAAAACACTACGAATAATTAACTATATACATGCCACAATGATCATGTTTCCTATGACTTTTCTAAATCACCCCTTCAATGGATAATGTTACCGTAGATTAAGGGGTATGAAGTGATTAGTACGAAATATGTGACCATTGAGTAATGCACCTTAGAAAGTAGCAGGCTTGATATCATAAATTAAAATATGCATGAAGTTTGCACCTCTTATAATGTTTGCAACTAAACAACCAAAAATAAAAAGTATAAATCCCTCACGAATCTTGTTTTTTTCATCACATTACACAAATTATCTATTTCAGAAATTAAAATAGAAGAAATTTCTGCCTATCGACTTAGTCTAACTGTACTTTAAACAGAATAAGCTATCCCAAAGACCCTCTTAATAGTCAAATACTCAAATTTCATTATAACTGGTATGTGTCATTTCTTTTAGAAAAAAATTCTTTACGCTGTTTGGTATTGCTTACAAAACTGTAGGTAACTGGGGTACTTTGGGACTTACTAATTCTGCTTATTAAGGGACTGTTCCAGGACCCAAAGATATGTAAGTGACTTAAATGCAACAGCTATATGGTAGTGAAGCTATACTGTAAGAGGGGTGAAAACGTCAATGTTATTACCTGAATGCTTTCACAGGATGTCAGTCGTGACCATATTCGCTCTCTATCAATCACCCATTGTAACTGCTTCTGTCATTAGATATTGATCAAAAGCCGCTGCCCCACTTCCCCTGCTCCTCTAAAATACGACACACACAACAATTAAAAGTTCTTGACCACTTGTGCACATATAGACTACATAAAGAGTTAACATTATACAAAGCATATAAAATTCAAAATATGAAGAAGTCCTTCCAAGTTCAACAACACCTCTAATAAGGTTACATGATTTGACTGTTATTCTATTTTTTAAGCCTACTAAGTTCAATATATTGTGAGAAAGGTTAGTAGTTACGGACCAGCGTTCTCCAACTACTCCTGTGGATTTATAGATCTATTCAAGTTGGTCGATCAATCCCTTCTTTGTTTCCCTAAACCAAATACTGATTCTATCGATTCATATTAGAGTGATGGCCACTGTACCAAGGTGTTGACTTATGCCTGTGATTCTTGATTTCATTCACAGTTTACCAAAGGGAAGAGTAGATGTGACAGGTGATGCCTATTTATTTTCAATTAATAGAATATATTATACTAATCTCTAATCCATCGTTAACTGGTTTTTGTTTGATCTTTTTTACTGTTAAATCATGATAGCAACTTGTCTCATGCATATATTCACTCGTATAATAAGTGTTCAGATGACATAGCAGTTAGTTAGAGAGTGAAATGCAGTTTCTAAAGTGTAACACCGCTGCAAACACGTTCTTAGTATAGCGTTTGTTTTTTTAAGGATAACATCTAATTACTTATATTAGCTTTCTAAAAGATCATTCAAGTTCTCAAACAAACTTATAACTTAACTATACTTATAAAGGTGGTAATAACATCTAGGCATGATCAATAAAACACCAAAAAAATCATTATATAGTTAAAACACAAATGAAAATAATAAAAAGTAAATACCTTGGAGACCGTCATCATATTTTCTAACTCATGTGTAGTTCCCTCGCTGGGTTCAGAAATGTTCTCAATGGCAGACAGAACACCTTCTTGAGCTTCGTCTTCCAGCTCCTCATTTCTTTCTAATAAAAGTAACATAATCAAAAAATGCAAACTCGAATCCCAAAATGAATCAAACTTAACATGTAAGGAAACCGAAGTAGGGATAGTAACCAAAAGAGAATAGTTTTTATGCACCAATTTCCCGGATTGGGCCAGTAATCCATACAACTTGTAATTCATTCAAAAACAAAAACAGACATAAGAGTATTTTTTGCTTACAGTTAACTCAAATGTTTCTTCTGATCTATCCAGTTGTTTTATTGCTGCTGTCATTTCTCTTAATCAAGTTGATCACCTAAATTCATCACAGCCCAAAACATTAATATAGCGTTGCCTGGGTTTTTGTCCACCAACTGTCAAGCGAAAAAACATGAAAAGATCACAAAATAAGCCTCAAAAAAACTGAAAATCTCAGCTCTCATACATATAACAATTACCACAGCAAGAATGAACAGCAGTAACATAAGGCATACTCTAACTCAAAGCCTACTCACCTGTCACCAAAAGAACATGTAGTTCTTGTTTTGTTCTTCGTGGAGTATCTGCAAAAACAGAAAATAGACATGCGTCACTCAGTAGAACTCAACTTTAGACCTATTTAGCTAATATTGAATCTGGATAAATATGAGTTATTAAATTTGAACTTATGTAAACCAATAAGCCCAGGTTGATAAGCACTTAAGCCTGATGGGAGCTTATGAACTTTTCTAAGTTAAAATAAGTTCTGAAGCCAACAAATTAAGCTAATTCAAAGAGCCTCTCTATTGCTACAGTGTGGAGTTGTTATTAAAAGAAAGGTACAGAGTTAATAGTGTTTGATGTGTAACTAATCAGACAGATGAAGTTCATAAGCAAAGCAAATATGAGATACATCTATACCTTAGCAAAGCAAACACCCCCTAATAGCCA
Organism: Artemisia tridentata subsp. tridentata; assembly: GCA_021014915.2. NCBI lineage: Eukaryota > Viridiplantae > Streptophyta > Magnoliopsida > Asterales > Asteraceae > Artemisia > Artemisia tridentata. The sequence continues at coordinate 447,474,908 of CP139509.1, read as the reverse complement.
CTCAGTTGTTGCTGTCAGCTTCAGAAAACCCCCTCAATTTTTGTCGTCAAATGGCTACAGAAATCAAGTGTGTCATAATAGAAATTAGAAGACATATGGGATGTAAATTTTGCCCCATACTTGTGCAATGGGTCCATACTTAACAACTACAAAATGCAACATCCATACTTATCAGCAACCGTTTTTTATCAATTGCATCCTGCATTTCACGGATGAATAAAGACGTATAGAAAGAGGTTTCTATGTACGTTTGGCACGTACTGCACAAAAGGAACCACACGACCATCTTCCATTTCTATAGTAAATGAAAACAGAAGGCTGGCCTTTGGAGATTCCCATACATTTTGTGAACGCCCTATAAGAGTTGAGCTTGTCCTCTAAGTTTATTTATATTACATTGGGAACTTTTATAACAAATTCTGTGTTTGGGGTGGCTTATCCAAACTGCTTATCTGATTATTTGTGAGTGAAATAACTGGTTTTCGAATAGGCATCTGGTAGTAGTTTATTAAAATAAGCAATCCCAAACACCCATTATGTAATAATACCAATAAAACTGCATTTTTTGTAGATTGCATACCTCGTCCTTTAAACTGAACATCTGCAATGCACACAGAGCCAATCGGAATCTCACAGAAATTACTGCGTAAACCTCAAAAGTTTCAATGACTTGACCAAAATAATAGGAATATCAAAAACTTCATTTACTTACAGAAAGACAACGTCCTGAGTCGAAGGTAATCATGGTGACCAAAGAGATCGGTTTTCCATCTCAGATTGCAAACATATCAAAAGTTTGGAAATCACCTGATTAGCCTTACGCCCAAGGCCCATAAGAAAATTGTCAGGTTTCAAGTCACGGTGAAGAAAACCTCTAGCATGCATGTACTCAACTCTGAAATAATATGAACATGAATGAGAAATGATTTAAAAAATCAAGGTATAACATTTTAATAATAATTGGCCACAAACACTTACTAACTCATCCGCGAGCATCAGGACAGTTTTCAAAGTGAATTTTCTATTGCAATAGTTGAAAAGGTCTTCGAGGCTTGGTCCAAGAAGGTCAATAACCATGATATTGTACTCGCCCTTAACGCCAAACCACTTGAGGTTTGGTATTCCCGCTTCATTGAAAAGACAGATATATAATACAATTAATCAGTAAGAAAGCACCAAAATGGGTGGGGTTGGTAATGGACCAAATAGTGCTAGAGTGAAATTGTGCAGTTTTTTATAAACGGTCAAAACAGGGTATAGATCAAACGTGTCCAGCTGGCATTTTCATCTTTTTTACCTTAACTGTAATTCATAAGTAACCATAGTATTGGGCATGTTTATGTCATCTATTACGAAGTATTTAGAAATATAAGAATATGACTCTATGAACAACTTTGTCTATCAAAATCATTATTGTGATTGTTACTAACAATTAATAAACATTTAAGAAAATTCCACGAAAAAAAATCATACTTCAAAGATTACAAAACTGAATATACATAATATTCATAAATATATCAGAGCTCAAAGTTACAAAATATGTGGTTAAAGGATAACTTATTATAGTGTTTCAGGTCGGAAACCAACACAACCACTTTAGTTGAATCGTACCCATTTGGTCCTAGCTGAAATTTAATTAAAACAGAGCAACTAATAAACTTATATACAAATTTACCTGCTTATCCACTTAGATTGTCAACCGAATCAGCATCCTCGTCATCTTCTTCCAGTATTTTCGCAAGTTCGGCCTGCACCCGTTCCAGAATCACCTTCTTCTGCAGCTCCAACTCACGCTGCTGATCTTCACCAAATATATACCACCCCAACTTCACTGTTCATATAAAGAAAAGTAACATACCACAACGTGTTCATGTAATATGAATAATGGTTAAATAAATAGCAAATTTAACCTTGGTCCATGATGGAACGCTTGCTGGTATCATCTTAGAAGGAGAGTTGAGAACCTGTGACGAAAAATGCATCATATAAATTGTACAGTTGTAGCATCAAGTGAGTCAAAGATAAGCTACTTCTATGATTAACTACCAAGGTTGTGAGCTTATTTGCGACCGTTCAAGATAAACTTGGACACCAACAGTAACAAATGAGCTTATCTGACAAATATGCACTTTGTCCGATATCTGACAAAGCTGGCAGTACTAACAATATATCCGATAAAGCTAACAGTATTAACTTTCTTGAGCCAGCAGTGTTAATGAAACAAATAAATAACAATAATCCAAATAAGGAGAGGAGTACCCAAGAACCTGTTTTGAACAATGGCCTGGTACCTTTCCCCTCCGAACTAAATGGATTGCCCAGAAGAAAGTACCATTGTTGCCGCCATCTCCTGTTGCAGCATAGTTCCCCATCACCCTGAACAATTGCAAGATAATAAACGTTGGACATAGATCAGTTAAGACATCATTGGTACATGCATAACATCAAGCATACCCAGATCTCGCCATCCACCAACCTTTGGATCATACAATTGAGTCCCCTGTGCCAAGATGGTATGATAGTTGATGAGCAAATAATAAAATGGAAAATTGTACCACAGCAAATCAAGACTTCAAACATAAATTCTAGATATCCATCGGCCAGATCATACTGGATATCAGTAAAGAGCAAAGAAACATGGGCTTTAGATCACTTCTATTTAGAATAAATGCCTTTGAATAAATAGGTCATTCAACTATACCTGATGATTAATGATATTAGCAGTCACCATTTGAATTTCCCTGTTCTTCAGGAAATTGTTAAAAAGATAATGAGGAGTTAATGAGAATAAAAAAAAATAAGCAATATAGGTTAAAATTAAAACAATACAATTTAGATGATTTAAGATAAACTGGATCAATGATATCAGGAATGATATTAGGGTTTTGTGTCATGAATGAATAAAAGGCCGGATGTTAATCAAAACAAATTAATATTGTAGAACTATATTTAAGGAAAAGATATGCTTTATAATTTAAATTGCTATTTTGTATAGTATATGTTTTTTGTTTTAGGTGCTTGATCACAATCAATGGCTTGGTTCCATTGGCTGAGATGTTTCCATGTTAACCTAAATATGCATGTTCGAATCCCACTATGGGCATTTTTTAAAATTTCGGATTTGAAGGTCAAACCTGCGAATTTTGGTCAAACTTTGCTTAGGTGGCATGCTTAGGTGGAATAAGAGCATGATTACTCATCAATCCAACGCTTATTCATCAATCCTGCATTTGATGACGTCATACGCATCCTGTTATATATATATATATATATATATATATATATATATATATATATATAGATACTAGTTTTCGAAGCCCGCCCGATGGGCGGGCAAGACTTATAATTTTGCATTTTAATTTGATAAGCGTACCATTTTTTATATTGAATGCGTTAACAATTAAAATAAATGAATGTCAAAATTTATAGAACAATTAAAGTATACAAAGATTTTTGTAACAGCATAGTATATGATTTAAACTCAAAACGTTATCATAATCCTATTGAAACCTCACATTGTGCACGTCATGTCATGATCATTTTACACTTAATACCAAAACGATTAATAGTTACCTGATTTGTGTGGTATTGAATCATTGAAACCATGCTTTTAGACGATCATAAGATTGCTCAAAGAAAGTACGTCATCTCTTTGCTTTAAGTGGCAAAAAGAGGTGCTCGGAATGAGGCAGCTGGATCAACAGCTTTTCTAATGACCTATAATGTTGCTGGACCTGTAATATAAAATAACTTATTAATAATATTTATTATCTATAAAGATAAAACTAATGGGCGTTATAGCTGGAAGAAAAACTGGTGGAGTAATAGAGGGAAGCATCCATATTTCTTGCTATCCAAAGTCAGAAGAGACTTTTGTTAGGATATCTGGTTACTGCGAGCAAAACGACATCCATTCACCTTGTTTGACTGTCATAGAATCACTTCTTTTCTCTGCTTGGCTTCGTCTAACATCAGACGTCGGTTGCAAAACCCAAAAGGTATAGATCTTATATATATTAGAGGTGACATGATGGATAACGGGTCAAAATGGGTCATTTTTACATGTCAAATTGGTCTGGTTTCACTCACAAACACTTCTTTTGTCCAATTTGATTAATAATTAATGTGTTAATGATGATTACAATAATAACATGTATCAGTATAAAAGAATTTTGGAGGTTGCATTCAGTGATAAAAGATTTTGGGCGTTGGGATTTTTGGAAGTGAGCTGGTTGAAAAGTCAAAAGCAGTTCAATGTGGATGTTATAAGAAATTAAATCAAGTACAAATGTTGTTAATAATGTTGTAACAACATTGACCGGATCTACACACACTCCTTGTGTTAGATGTGATACGTAGAGTTATACTTAGTCTAGCACGCGAAATTTACTAGCTAGCACTTAGAAGACCTTGTGTGTTTTGTATGAATTGAATAAAACAAAGAAACACAGAATAATAACTTCAAACGATTCAATATTATTAGAAAATAATACGAGTGATTTTCCTATCACTAGGGTTTACAACCTTGAATCTCTACAATACGTATGAACTCACATCTCTGTATGTTAACCTAGGCAATCCTTTTATAGACTAAGGATTCCTGTACAAGATAACTATCAATCTATTCTTATACGATATACACAATATATTTTCCATAATTATCTACTTTACATAAATAATGAACCGTCTTAACTTCTTCACTCAGCAGTCTTAACTGCTCATGTCTTCAACACTCTTCAGCAGTCTTAACTTCTTCCTTCAACAGTCCTAACTGTTACCTCCAACAGTCTTAACTGCTTAAGCTTAATTCCTAACAATCCTCCCCTAAACTTATGATTTCACTCCAATCACTAAGTTTCTTCAAATTAAGCTTCTTCTTCTTAATGCTGAAAATTCTTTCAAATACCCATCAAGCAAATCTCTTAGATCTAGCTTTTACTTCTTGTGCATGGTTGAACATCTTCGTTACCAGCATATTAGCCCTTTCAGACTCTTCATTAGCTTCTAGTTTAGCAAATGCCAGCATTGTCAAAACACCTGGTCTGAGTGGATAGTATTTTTCAACCAGCATATATATCTCTATTCCTTCCTTTGTAGATACTCTGTGTACTCCACATGTACCAAACAACTTCCAAGAAATATCCTTGACTTGAGCTTGAAATCTCCAAATTGATTCTCCACCATTTGGTTCATATATTCTCTTCAATTGAACCCATAGTTCTTTGTCTTTATCTTCAACTGGATCAATATCTCTGAACTTCTCTTTTACTAAGCTCCAAATTTGATTTAGATCTTCTCTGTCAAAGCCTTTAAGTAAATCTTCAAACAACTTATATCTTTCAGAAATATCTCCTAACCTGAGAATCTTCCATCCCTTCATCCTTCCATCAGTAAACACTTCCCAGTCAATTATTAGATGTTTGACCTGTAAAGGTTTAATGTAAGAATACTCTAGAATAATCACCATCATGCTTTTGATCTTCTCATCAGTTAATCCTTCTTTATCAGACTTTTGTTTCTTAGCAACTTATGATTCCATAGATTCTGCTTCCCTCTTCTTACCTGTTTTGACACTTCTTCTTGGAGAATTCAAAATAGCATAAGTTTCACAGAATTCTTTTTCAACAATAGCATAAGACTTCCCCTTGAAATCTTTCATTGAGTAATTTGCTGAGTTCTTCAAATAATGCTTCATATCCTCAACAAGTTCCCTCTTTGTTGGTAATCTTGTCTTGTACCCTGACTTATGGCTTTCTCTTATTCTATGAATCAGATCATCCCATGTAGCAACTCCATTCTTCTTGAGTATAAATTCCTTAAGCTCCTCTGTCTTTTCATCTTCATTCAATTCTTTATCTCTAAGAACCATAGAAGCTTGTGCTCTTACCATCACATCAGAATCCAGAAAATATTGCAACTGTTCATTGAATTCTTCTTGATCTACTTCATTTGATCTTTTTCTTTCTCTGAATTCAGCTATATTCCTTATATCATCAGCAGCCATCTTCTTTTCAAATTCTTTATCACGAGCAATCTGAGCTTGTTTAGCTTCCTCTCCAGCCAAATCTTCTTCTAACATTTGTCTTGCAACCTCTTCATCATGATCAATCTGTTCTTGAGTTTTTGGTTTCAACCTTTTAAGCCTTTCAAGTTCTTGAACAGCAACCACTTCTTCAGATGTCATAGGTTTCTTTCCTTTATCTGCTCTTTTCCTTTCATATTCTTGTTCAGCAGAAGTTTCTTCAGTTGGAACTGCTTGTTGTTCTTTCTCAGCAGTTTGAACTGTTACTTGCTCTGTCTCTTGCTCTGTCTCGGCAGTTTGAACTGCTTCTTCACTTGGAACTGCTTGATGTGTCTCATCTGTTTCATCATGAACATTACCAGAACCTGAACCAATATCAAAACCTTGATCTTGTTCAGAATCTTCTTCATACCTCCCCTGAGATCCTGATCTATCCTTATCTTCAAATTTCCTCTCTTTACTAGATTTCCTCCCCTGTTTGGAAGAATTTTCATCATCCCCTTCAGTGTCATCTGAATCATCATCATCAGAAGAATCATCATCCAATACCACTCTTGCCCTTTTCTTCTTCAACTGTTCCTCAAGTTTCTTCACCCTTTTTGTTAGCTTTGTAGAAACTTTGGCAAAAATCTCCTTGTGAGCTTTGAATTCCTCCTTGGTTTGCTTTAGCTCCTTCTCCAAAGTATCAACCTTGTTTACTAACTTGGTACATAAAGCCGTCAATTCAGTTTGTGAAGAACTACCCTCATCACTTCTAACTGTATTACCTGCTATGAGAGGTGAATCTTTGGGCAAGGATTCAGTCACAACCCTAGTTAAACTAGGTTTAGACCTTCTCCTATAAGTGATAGGTGGTTGTTGGGTTGTTTCAAATACTTGAGTGGATGTGTGATGGGGATCAGTTGGAACTTCTGAACCTTCACCCAACTCAGTTTGAATCATTTGAGGAAATAATGGAACTGGTTCCCCTACAAAAAGTCTACTAGCCATAGCCATATTTTGAAAAACCTTTGATTGTAGACTAGGCGTAGCAAAAATTTCAGTTGGTTGTGTAAGCAGGTTTTTCTTTTTATTTAAAATTGTTTGAAAAAACCTGGGATACATTAAAAACTTTGTTTTACTATCAACATTTGATGCCATACCCTTAAAAATATTTTTTGAAAAGTTAAAAACTCTGTTTGTAGACAAGCAAATAAGAGCAATAGCAATATTGCTACTGAATTGTTCCAAAGCAGTCTTTTTATAACTCAAACAACACAAAAGAGTATGTATTAAAAATCTCCATTGGGGTGAAAAACATGCTTTTTGAAAAGTCAATTTATGTTCAAATGTATTATACCCCATTTTTTCAAGTTCTTCCCAAATTTCAGTATTTAGCATAGTGTGGATACCATCTGAGTCATTTAATTTAAGATGTCTCCTAAGTATAGACTCGGTAACAACAAATTTAATGCCATCTACTTTAGTATGAATTTCTAAGTTTCCATCATCACTTGTCAAGATAGATGAATTCTGCCAGAACTGTGTGATGTGCGAAACATAAAGAGTAGGAGAAACAGTTAGAGCATACCTTATGTGAGAGTGATTGAGAAAATCCACAATCTCATAAAATTTTGGCCCATCTCCTTGCTCTGTTTTCTCTAAAAACGCAACCTGGTTGTGACGTTTAACAAAATCCAATCTTGCCATTCTTAGCAGTAAATATTAGTTAACAGCCGTGAATAGTAATAAGTTTGAGTGAAAAGATAGAAGATGAAGGTAATATTGAGAGTTTATGGAGAGAGTTGTAGGGTTTCAAGTTGACCGACTTAAAGAATATGGTAACTATTTATTTTAGTATAAGAATATAATAAAATAAAAGTTAAAATATCTATATGAGGATCCCTCGAAATTCGTAATCCATCCAGTAAAAATCGCAACAAACCGCCAACGGCTAGTTTTTACTCCAAAATTAATTACCGACACGTCAGTCATAACGGCTAGTTGAACCGTACCAATATTTTGTACTAACCGTCCCAACTGTTGAAAATTTTTATTGAGCCATCCCAATTTTTTGAAATAAGAATTTTAAAATAACATGGCTCATACATAGTTTTTAGCAAACTATCAGCTATCAACGGATTTGATATGTCTTTACCAATAGCCATTTGCTTTGGACTAGCCAACTCTTCACATTTAGATATGGTGAGCTGATAACCATACAGTTTTTGGTAAATTGTCAACCAGAAACGGATTTGATTAGTCTTTACCAGAAACCGTTTGCTCTGGACTAGTTGGTTCTTATTGTGGATAAGACATGGTGAACCAATTACCATTTGTTGTATGCAAGGATCACATACTAATCTCCAGAACACCATTTAGTCCAAAACATCAAGCATTCATCATCCCTTGGTGTTTTCTTTCCAATCCTGCAATTGTTAATCCAAAAACAAAGAAACCAAATACAAGCATATGACTAACAATGCATATATCAAGAAAAATTAATTTCCTTGTCGAACCCAAGCCAAAACAGACTTAGGCTTTCCTCTAGCATCAACATAATTCATTCTTTTCAAAACAGTCTTAGCACCATTAGGTTGAATTGGTCTCCATACCCAACATGCTGAAGCATTCACTCCATTTCCCATGTTTCCCTTAGCAGTGTTTTTATTCACACCAGTACCAATTACCCTGCTAGCAGTTGGAACTGCTGGTTTGGCAGTTGTTACCTTAGGTTTCCAAACTTGATTTTTCACCACTGCTTTCTCATAAAAAGTTCGTTTACCAGTTGTGTAGGATGGTTTAAAAACATTTATTGGATTTTGAATTGGTGGCCTTGGGTGAATTGGTCTCATAGGTCTGACAGTCGGAACTGCTGGTCTAGCAGTTTGAACTGCTCTAGGTCCAGACCTTAAAAGAACTGATCTAGGTATCATCTTATCATTCCTAGGAGGAGTTTTAGGTCTCTCTAGACACATGCTCTTGTTTGAATACCCTCTAACATACTTATCACAAAAAGCTGCAAGATGATCAAAGCTACCACAAGAGTAACAAGCTTTCCTATAGCAAACAAAATCCTTTCCTAATTGGTGGGATTTGAGGTCATTCCAATTCCTCTGGTTACCTCTAGGCTTGTTTGTGGTTCTATACATCTCTGCATACCTAACTGTTGGTCTAAAAGGTTTGGCATTTGATTTAGGCCTAACAGTCTCAGGTTTAACCATCTTTGGAATTTTTGGTTCCTCCACTTTAGCACTAACAGGCTTAACCACAGCCTGATCATCCTCATCATCAGAAGTCCATTCCTCAATTGTTGGAGCATCTGAGTCCTTAGGTGAGGACCTATCAGAAGACACCTTGTCCTCAGATAGTGATTTATCACTTGCACTAACAAACACAGGTTTATCAGCTACATCCTTCTTAGGTTGAGGACCATAGTTAAGTTCAGGTAATTGAAATTCAGGGAGTCCTGTGTGTTCTAAGTCTATACCTTTGGGTGATGGAATTCCTCTATAAGGAGGTGGAACTGACTTATATCCTAGGCCTGACTTAGCTTTATTTTGAATTTGACTCTCAATTATCTTTTGAACACCTTTTGATGTGTATTCAAGTGTGTCTACACTCATCTGTATGTTCTCCTTAGCTTTCTTAACCTGTTCTAGCTCATGTTTTAACACAGTGATCTCATTCTCTCTAAACATTAAGTCTCTCTTAACAATAATCATATCATCAGAAAACTTAGATTCATTGTTTTGATAATGAACAATTTTCTCTTCTAACACAGCTAAAGCTCTCTTATGATTTGCTAAGCTAAAAGTAGTTTCTTTTAATTCTTTCCACTGACTCTCATATCTTGTTTTAAGTGTTTCTAGTTCTTTTAAAGATTCACAAGATTTAGAACATTTTGAAACTTGTACCTCATAATAAGAAAATGCCATGAGAGCAACCTCTGTAGATGCTTCTGCTTCCTCCTCTGCAATATAGCTCCAGTCAAATCCTAAGCCATCAATAGCAACCATGGCTTTCGAGCTTGAATCAGTAACCTCCACAACTCTTGACTTGTTTCCATATGCTCTACTCTTTCCATCTTGTTGACTTGGCAATCTGCACTCCCTTGAGTAATGACCTTTCTTGTGGCAGTTGAAGCACTCAATCTTGGACTTGTCATACCCTGCAACATCATTACTGTTTATGACAATCTTCTTGCCAGTCTTCTTCAAGAATCTTCTAGCTCTCAAACTGAGAAGAGAGAGCTGCCACTTAATATCCATCTCTTCAATATCATCTTCATCAATCTCTTGAAGATCTGAATGAGTCAACATACTTCCATTGTGCTGAGTAGTCCGGAAAGCACAATAAGTATCATCATTCAAAAGTCCACTAGTACTGCTTGAGGTGCTAGCAGTACCAATATTTGCACTAGCAGTTCCAACTGCTCCACTAACTTGGACTTCTTCATTAGGACTTGATGAACTGGGAGTTGATACAAAGGCCAAATTCCCTAAGCTTGAGCTTGAACTTGATCCAGCAGACTTCTTAATCTCATGTTCAACTATCTTGAAGTTGCTATATAGATCCATTAAGCTCATGGAATCTATATCAGGCTTGTTTTTCCATACTACTACATGCATAGCCCATTCAGCTGGTAGACTTCTTAGAAACTTTGAGTTGATATCTTCCTGAGGCATCTCAATTCCTAAAACAGCCAATTGACTCACCAACTTTTGAAGCCTATTGAACATATGATCCAACGACTCATTGCTTGTTGCAGTAAAGTTCTCAAACTGATGCTTGAGAAGGGTCTTCTGAGTTTTCTTAGTGGCTTCATTCCCATCATATCTTGCAACAATTGCTTCAAAAAGAGATTTAGCACACTTGAACTTACTAAAATTCAGCAACTGATCGTTAGGAATGGTCATCAGAAGCAAACTTCTAGCCTTAATATCATTCTTGTACCTTGCCTTCTCTTCATTAGTGGTTGGCTTTGTCTGCACTGTAGTCTCAGATTTACCTTCAACAACAGTTGTTGTTTCAACAGGGGTAAAAGAGTTTCCATCTTCAATGATTTCCCATAGTGCATAGTCTTGCACTTGGAAAAACTGCTCAATACGAAGTCTCCACATGTCGAACTCATTAGGTTTAAGCATAGGAAGCTTAGCAGCAATGTTGGTTGTGGATGGTGTTGTTTCCATGTCCATCTTTGTTCTTCTCGGATCTTCTAAATCTATGTGTCAGCAAAACCTGTCTCTGATACCACTTGACCAGATCTACACACACTCCTTGTGTTAGATGTGATACGTAGAATTATACTTAGTCTAGCACGCGGAATTTACTAGCTAGCACTTAGAAGACCTTGTGTGTTTTGTATGTGAAACAAAGAAACACAGAATAATAACTTCAAACAATTCAATATTATTAGAAAATAATACGAGTGATCTTCCTATCACTAGGGTTTACAACCTTGAATCTCTACAATACGTATGAACTCACATCTCTGTATGTTAACCTAGGCAATCCTTTTATAGACTAAGGATTCCTGTACAAGATAACTATCAATCTATTCTTATACGATATACACAATATATTTTCCATAATTATCTACTTTACATAAATAATGAACCATCTTAACTTCTTCACTCAGCAGTCTTAACTGCTCATGTCTTCAACACTCTTCAGCAGTCTTAACTTCTTCCTTCAACAGTCCTAACTGTTACCTCCAACAGTCTTAACTGCTTAAGCTTAATTCCTAACAAACATCAACCACTTACTAACACCAAACAGCAAAACTTGTTAGAACAAAAAGTAAACTCTGAAAATAATGATCCACCAACTCATAATAAAGTGATTTCCTGCACCTTGAGCTACAGATTCATTAACACTGATTGTCCGCCGTTTTTCTCGTCTACCTTTAGCTGATGAATACTTTTTCTTCCCCCGTTGAGCACTTGCATCTTGCTTAGGATTTTCATTTGGCTCCTTAACAGATATTTCATTTGGCTCCTTTATAGGATTTTAATTTGGCTCCTTAAAGGTTCCTGACTCTTTTCCACTAATTTGGTTCCGGGACTTGTAGGTGAACTAACTTCCGTCACTTGAGCACCTTCCACCACAGAAATTTCAGCTGGTCCAACACCTCTATTCTGATGATATTCAACTGCAGTAATATTTAATAAGGAAAAAAATGTTCAAAACTATACACTAACGAATTGTCAAACAATGATATTCAAATATTTAGGAGGTTTAAATAATACCTGTGACTGGAGTCTTGGGGCTTTTGGGTTGTAACTTAGGAGGTCTACCCCTTTTCCTTTTTGGAGCAACAGTTGCAGCGTCCTCTTCCCTTCCCTCCTAAATGAAAACATTTAACTATTTTATAGAAGTATAATGATGGACAAAATGGTCCCTAAAAAGTGGGTTGATACATGAATTGCAATTCCAGCCACCCAATCTATATTGTTTCATTCAGTGCAAGTAAAAAAGTGATAGTTTGTTTTGCAACATCCATGTCAAATGTAATTCTGCCACCTTACCAACCACAGTCATAACATCATTCCATTCAACCATGTAAAAAGTGATATTTACTTTGCTACATCTAAATTGCTCTAATACACTTTTAAGTAAATGAGCTTCATATCATTAGAATTAGGATGCGAACCGATAGGTGAAATGTTAATGGTAACAAATGTAACATATAGTAATCAGTGTGAACCTAGAATAATCAAATGTATGTATTACTTTTCCTTGCAGGACGCGGCCGCTTGTGGATTTCGGATGGAACGACAAAAGGTGTTTGGCATATCTCAACTGAAATCCAAACAAAAATTAGCATAAACGCTGGTTCTGTATACCAATTTACAGATAAGTCATATATGTCAGCTGACAATTTACCATTCAGTTTTTTTTTTATATCTGTTATTTATGGCAACTGATTGGAATATGCTAAATTGCTCCGCATTTTCTTTTTGTCAAATTATAGATTTATAATCATGTTTAACATAATAATTACTAATTAAATTCAGAAAGCAAGGATGATAAAGCATTGGCGTGTATCCAAACCGGCCAAGCCCAATTTGACATGCTATATATAAAAACTTACCCGTTTTGACCCATTTATAATAAAAATAGTTTTGAATAAACTCATTTATAACAACTATATAGTAATTGTATGCAAGCTCACAGCACTAAAATGTTACAACTCAGAATTACAATACAAATAAACCATAAAAATGATAAATGACCAAAAGTTGCATATAACAGCAATTGATATACCTTTACATTTGAAGACGCTTCTGTTACTTCGGTGACGTTTTGAGTTTCAGTCGATTGAGATGTGTTTAGTGTGGTATCAGAAGGAGGTCCGTTCTCATTTGGATCAATTGACGATGTATGATTCATGTCTGACTAACACCCCAGCCACATACTTCCAAACAAATTTAAGAACTTCCTAAATTTCAAATGTAATTTGTAATCCACATTATTTGGAATAGAAGTTACATACCTCAAATGGAGTTAGAGTATTTTTGTTGCATGTCAAGTGTCTAGCAGATAGGATAACAGGTGAAACGGATACAGTGTGTTGGGTTGATCTGCAAAAATAAAAAATCTAATCAAGCAACCTCTAGGACGTGTGCATTAAGAATCTGCATTTTATGGCTACACTGCTATTTTATTATTGTTTTTTGTCTGTTTGACCCGTTAAAGATAAAGCAAAACCCACATCAACCCATTCATCATTATGTATATAGCATAGTTACCTAATACGCGGTACGCTCCGGTACGAATACAAAATTCGGGTACGCAATTCGCTATAGGTCACGTATTCGGTACGAAGGGGGTAGGTTCATTTCGGTACAAAACGGTACGAAGTGGTACGTATATTAAAATTAGAAATTCGTTGTACCATACAAAACAAAAACTTAATTCGAAAAACATATCCCACTAACTTAATTGGATTAAAACACTCTAAATCAAAAAATCCCAAATCGTACCATGAACCCTAATTTCCAAAATCAAACCAAACGTGTTTCTGGGTATGATTGGATCCTTGTATCATGTTTATAACATGATTCCGACCAAAACCCACTAACTTAATTGGATTAAAACACTCTAAATCAAAAAATCCCAAATCGTACCATGAACCCTAATTTCCAAAATCAAACCAAACGTGTTTCTGGGTATGATTGGATCCTTGTATCATGTTTATAACATGATTCCGACCAAAACCCACTAACTTAATTGGATTAAAACACTCTAAATCAAAAAATCCCAAATCGTACGCATGAACCCTAATTTCGAAAATCAAACTAAACATGTTTCTGGGTATGATTGAATCACCGATTTGCAATTAATTGGAACACCGATTTGCAATTAATTGGAACGCCGACTTTTTTAATTTGGTACATCGTACCGCATTGAATTGGAACACACCGAATTTCGATTGGGTACATTTCGATCCAATACTAAATTCGTGTTTAACCCAGCGTATTCGGTAACTATGGTATATAGTGACATTAAGAGGTACCCGGGATTGCAGAATTCCAGCAGAAACGGACTTGTCATCATCTAGTGAACTGAAATAAACCTCCACTGATATTGAGGAGGGATACTTTGCCATGTTTTTTGACCCATGATAACAACATTCTTTTTTGTGGTATCTGATGTACTCATTGTTAGTTTCTTGAAAAACTTGAGATCAGAAGGCAAGTTCCATGGAAACCTGCTATTTTTCCCGATTCCCATATCACGAGTTGCAGCAACTACAACAATGGGTCATTTTTACATGTCAAATTGGTCTGGTTTCACTCACAAACACTTCTTTTGTCCAATTAGATTAATAATTAATGTGTTAATGATGATTACAATAATAACATATATCAGAATAAAAAAAATTTGGAGGTTGTATTCAGTGATAAAACAATTTGAAGCCAAGCATAACTATTAATAAAAACATACCATGAAATTTAAAGGTAGAAATACAGAAGTTGGAACCATTAATGTGCAGTCGAGTCATGTCTGGTCGCCTGTAGCCAAGCTTTTTAAACCACTGTTTTTGACCATACCTTCTGATAGTAACTATTAAAATGTGTGGTAAGTAGTATTTTAAGTTCTTTTTCACTCATTTTCGAAACTTACAGTTTTATGCTCGCTTCAAGCTGGTAAGAAGCTCTCCACCTCTGGCTTTCAAGAATTTGATCATAAGCAGCAAATTGCTTACATAAAGTTGCAAAAAAAAAATAACAAATTATCATGAAGCAAATATATGGGTAGAGGAGGAACGCACGCTTGTGACAAAACTTTTCTAGATGTGCGGCTTAGTAGATATCATAATAAATAAAGCCGCTTGTAAAGGGGTTGTTTTGGGATTGCTTACTAAGGTTCGAGCTTATAAGAAACTGTTCGGATATTGCTTATTAATGCTTCTTATAGGGGCTTTTTAGGAGTCCATATTTTCTTGATAAGAAATCATAAGCATCCCTATACGTAGGTTTAATACTCAATTCCAAACAGCCCTTATAAGCAGCTTTAGTATGCAATTCCAAACAGGCCCTTTATATGCTACAGTCTTAGTAACTAATCCCAAACATGCCAAACTTATTTATGCAAATAGATCCTGTCAAAGAAAGGTATTATAGTACTTTCTGGTATATATGCACATTGTGAAGGTGTGACTGTTAGCTACTTCGAATGGGTTCAGGGATTAAAAGAAAAAGAAAAAAAAAAAAAAAAAAAAAAAAAAAAAACCCTTTAGTCTCTCAACTGAATCTCCATGTATATGTAGTCATTGTATAATTTATTTAGGGGTGTTTAAGATTGCATTTTTTAGTGAAATATCAAAAAACCGCGTTTGCCAAACCAACAGTAAAAAAAGTAAGTATCTTCATTTTCTGAGAGACAAAAACGCGGATTTAAAGCCTATGTTTTAACGCTATCTTCTAAATGCATAATAAGTTTTGCAAACATAATCCCAGACACACCTAATTGCAGCAAGTTAAGCTACTACAACAGAAATTACTGTGAAGGAATAACAAAATTTCAGATTATTTCTCAATTACTGGTACACGTTTCATCTGTGAGCTTAAAGCTTTATGTCGTCAATGGCTAGGAGATGTTACCTTCATGGATAAAGAGGTCACGTAAAATCTTCTTAAGATAATTATAATCTGGTTTGTCCCCAAACCATAACGAACTACAATAATGGAAGTATGAGGCGTGCGGTCTTCATGGGTTAGCTTGAGGTAATCTTTGGCTTCCCCCATCGTCCTTTATCATATAATCATAAATCCGCTGAAAAAAAATCAAACAAACAATCATCAATAATGAGTTCCAGTATTCCGTTCCGACATCCCTAAATTCTTGAGCTCGCTTTCTGCCATCTGACACTAACAAAGAACTGCACATAATGTATACTTGTGTAACATCTGGTTCTGAGATAAATTAATGAATCTATTGTTTCCACAGGCTCCTAACTAAGGTAATGCTGGTAATCTATCGTATTAAACAGATAATATCGTTTTGAAGAAACAATCAGGTAGTGCGGACATCAGTATTTAGCAATTCAAAAATTGTAGGGAATATCATATAACTCTTAAAGTTGGAAACAACAAAATAGTGCCTAAAATAAGCTTGAAGAAGTATCAGCCTAACCAAACCCGACATATTTTCAACCCAAATCCCACATTTACCCGTCTTTGTTTAGGTTATTTTTGTCTTTTAACTACTTGGACTAATTATCAGTACAAATAAAAAAAATTATTTCTTCAAAAATGTGCAATTTGCAGCTCTATGATCATCCAACCATGAAAGAAATGAAATGAAGTGTCATGAAGTCAAGTTGCTTACATTTGTTGAATAAACCTGCAGGTTCAGAAAATCAACATCAATGATGAAGCGACCATGAAAAGTAGAATCAACAGGCCAGAGAAAGTCTTCACTTGTCCGAAGAAGTCTCTCATGAAATGCAGCATTAAACAAAGTGTATTAGGGAACTATAGCTAAACAAACATGTTAGACCAGTTTGACCCATTATCAATACGATATACTAACACAAATTGACCAATTTCACATAAATGGTTTGAACTTGCACCTCTAGCTAGAATACTTGCAACATACACAGTACTATATGTTCTCCCTTTGCCCAAAAAGAGTTCAACTTTTATTATGAAGTTACATTAAAATGAGATTATATAGATAGTTGTTCTAGGCTCTAGCGAAGCAAAATAATACTTACAAAATATAAGTTAAGGTTCAACCAGTTTTACACTAAATTCTCAAGCTTGGACAACTCTTTGAAGCAGAATAAAGCTTGTAGTTATTGGCTTATTCACATATTGTTAGGACCAAGCCTAACATGGGATTAGCATAATCTGCTGAACTGATTCATGAAAGTACAGAGTAAAGGTGTGGAAAAATAAATTTCATTTTGTGACGAAGACTTTCATAAGGTCAATATAGTAAGGGCAAGATATTTGGAATAAAGTATGGCCTGGTACAACGCGCACCTTGAGAGTACATCCCTGCTTATGAGCAGTCTTGGCAACCGCTGCATCATTGTCATATCTAATTTTCTGTGGTAAATTACTTCAAATGGTAATTCACATCATTCAGTTAATATTTAAAAAAGTGTAAATGAATAACATGTGTAGAACTTTGAACTCGAATGGATACTTACAGGATTTAAAGTTGTCACAAGCATAAGTGACTGCATATAAAAAAAAGATAAATCAAAAATGACTTTAGGGATCAGATTGCGTTATAAATTTGAAGTTTTCTAAACATTAGCTTACCTCGTGCAATAACTTATTAATACTGTCTCTATTAGCTTGAATGTCTCTCACACAGTTCTTTTCAAAAGAAGCTGACACGTCGGCTGTAACACCCAACCCGACAAGGGTAAAGATATCACAATAATGGATTCATATCAGATCAAATCAAAGCACACATCTATAGTACTACAAGAATCTCAAAGGTTACAAATGAAATACTGAAACTACAAGGTTACAAATGAAACTTCCGATAAATACTAATTCTAAAGTATAACAATTTCTAATCATCTCTAATCCAGAATAGCTATCAGATCTTCTAAGTCCAAGGTACTCTCCACTCATTCCCAGCTTCCTACTAAAACCTGTCGCAGGAAAAGAAATGCGGCTGAGCTACGAGAGCTCAGTGAACAGATATAACGATAACAAAGCAGTAGCAGAGAACAGTAGAAAGTAACAGAAATAAAGGTCAAACAGATGTAATATGGGTTAAGGAATAAGTAAAGGAATAAGAATAAAGGAAAAAGAAAAAGGAACAGTAATCCACCACGAGCCCAGAACATATAATATCATAACAATGTAACCATATAAGCAATCCAGAGGGGATACCTCTCAAGTAACCAGATAATATGAGGGGTGTCCTCATGTATCAAATAGAGTAGCTAGCTCCCAGATATGTGAAAGACGTGTATCGCACACACCATCAGTCACCAGATATATAACAGATAAATAATAACAGAAACAGATAACAGATCAAATCTAGGATGCATCCATACGCCCCAGTAGGCCAGAAACCTCCTCAACACACCAAATCAAATCAAGTCAGGGACGGGACAGGTCATCACTCTCCTGCCCTAGAGTCATGCCATCGGTGCATCAATGACATGGACAAGAAACCCTCATGCCTAGTGATACAGATAGTGGCTCGGGTATCAAATCGTGGTCAAGGTCAGATATCATATCAAAATCAGAGTATCATATAAAAAGGTTCATGGCATAAGGTTCATGTCACATATTTCAGAAGTAATATCAAAGGTTCAAAATCAGAAAGTTTATAGCAAAAGTTCATTTCAGAAATTTCTATCACAAGTTCATTTAGAACAATCCTTTAATACTGATTTTCATAAGGATGATCTTTCAAAACGGTTTTTCATAAAGTTAGCCTTTAAAACAGTTTTCATAAAAGTTAGTAGAATTTCACATAAAAGTAGTATCGTATCGTACTCAAACCTCATTTTAAACAATTGATTTTTCTCAAAACATTTTCAGGTCATAATTAAAAGGTTTTCACATCATAGGTTATATCAGAGGTCATAACAAAGGGAATCATAGAAGAAATTCAAAGCAAAGGAAAATCATAGCAATGAAATCAAATCAGCAGCTAAACAGATCAGAATATGAAAGAGATCATAACAGAGTTCACAGAACAGGGGAACATAGCAAGGTTCAAGGGGAAACAAGATATAAAAAGAAAGAGTTCATGAGAAACCTGTGAGAAGGTCAGAATATCTGTACCTTATACCGCAAATGAAAAACACAACAGAAAATATAAAGGTCGGAAGCAAACTCCATCTTCAGCGAATCTACACGAATTCATGACTGACTTATTAAAAGCTTATTTAACTCAGATTTAGTAACTTTCTATTTTTAGCAGGTTTCCATAATTAGGTTAAGTCATTAATTAAATGATATTATGGAAATAAGGTTTATTTTAGCAAGTTATAAAAGTTTAGGGTTAAATATAACAAGTTCCCATATTTTAGGGTTTTAATTGTAAATACACCAAAGTTAAAGGTCTAATATGCAAATATCTCAAATTACTCATTTTAATTCATAATTTATCCAGAATTACACTTTTAACCCTTTAGGTTTAACAATTTACCATTTATACCCCTTTAGTTATTTAAATTACAAATTAAACCTTATAATTACATAAATCACAATTTAACCCTTATCATATTTATACTAACACATCAAGCCATTTATTTTACCAAATTACAGAATATACCCTTAAATTTACATGTGGTACGAATACCCCTTCAGATTCCATAATTTACACAATTAGTCCCTTTAATTTACAAAACTATAATTCGAATCACCAATTCTTAATAATTACATATTAAGCCCTTAAATTATTCAAAATTACACATTACACCCTTTATATCATTATTTATACAGAATAACCTTAAGTTTCTAGAATTTACACTTTTAGTCCCTCTATTTAATTTATTTTAAATTCGACAACATAATTACCCATTAAATCCTTTTCTCGCAATATTTACACATAGGACCCTCATATTATAATTTTTATACATTACCACAGATCTAGATAACATTATAAAAATATCCCATAAGTTTCAAAGTTGGCAAAATACACCCTTCTAATTTAAAAACCTAATCGGTTTACACTTTTAATTACCAAACCTAAACCCTAATTCTTCCAATCATTGAACACTCATTTCACAATCATTGTACTACATTAATTACTCAGATTTGACACTAGAAAACCCTAACCCTAATCGTTCCTAGGGTTTTTTCAATTTTTCTTGATTTTTCTTTAAATCCAATAACTAAATTAATTCAAGAATACATGATTTAAGCTTCCACAAATCAAAGGGCTATTTTTCCAGACTTATATGATCATCATAGAACTCAGAAAATTTATGAACACACCTCAAAAAATTCGTATAATCGTATTTGGAATTTAAGTGTGTTTTAGCTCTCTAAAATTCGTACGATTATTCTAGCTTGCATGATTCATTCTTATCAATTTATATGAGTTATATGTGACCCAAATAACATCAGAAAAATACTAACTTGAATTTAGAATGTGTGGATTAGGAGTAGTAATTATGTACCTTGCGGATGAATAAATCGAACAAGAAAAATAACCTAAGATCGAATCAAGCCTTCCACGACCCAACACTTATTTTTCTTGGCTAGATTAAACCTTGATGAACACCAAAAAAATGCTAGCTCTTGTCCAAAAAATCGAATGGAGGCAAAGGGATTTTTGGTTTGTCGACTATAGGGTTTTGCGAATGAAAAGATGGAAATAATGAAGAACCGAGTAAAATGGGGGAGGGATTGCAATAATTTCGGCCCAAGATTGATAGGAACAAATCAATTTTCCTGATTTGTAGTGTTTCCTTATTTGTTGGTGATAATTATCTTCATTTAAATGATTTATAACTTTTAAAAGTAAAACAAAATACTTAAAATACATGCATATGTATTTTTCGGTCTATATAATGTGACAAGTTATTTTTGTACATTGTAAAATGTTAAAATGTTGTAGTAAAAATATTCTTACTTCATATGTTGCTCATTACACAGAGTTTGGAATTTATTTGATGCTTTATGTACTTATTAATTAAATTTTAAAGTTTCAGGGGTAATTTGGTCATTTTGCATGTTTTGAAATTTCGGGTATTACAACTTCTTCCCCTCTAAAAAAATTTTTTGTCCTCTAAAATTGAGGTGGAACGAAACGAAAACACAGCTGACTGTGAACAGAAAATACGGAAGACTTGTTTCTCATGACTCTATCTTGTTGCCCAAGCTTCGGTTTCCTCAGAAAAGACAATTCATACTGAATCCAGATCAAAAGAATAACATAATAGATGATAATCGGATTCTCTCGGAGGAGATGCAGGTAATACATAGGATTTTTGACGGATATGCCGTCTACAGAATTTGATTAGACAAATCAGATGAGAACGTACAGAAAAATAGATTGTCGATAACATCAATTGACAGAAAATTCTACAACAGATCTAAGATTCTTATTGAAAGTGTAGAGGTCAGCAAAATGCGTGACAAGAATCCAGACGTATCAATTCGCATAACGGTGAAAGCAGATTACGCGTATAGCCAGAATGAACTTAAAGTCTCACTAACGCAGATAATCTCAAACAGTTATTAGAATTTCTAAAGCTCTAAGGCACTTCTCGAAATATCCGATGCCCACAACAAGTGCACGTTATATGATGTAAGTATTATCACGTTGGCCAGACGTCATAATACTGGCATCATATAAATATGCCCTCATGATGGTCATACTTTATCTCAAGTCGTGATCAAAATAACCTATCTTAATCCACCTAATTCAACTACAGTCTCAGAGGTCATCAAAATCAAACACCATAACTAAGAAGAGAACGAACTACTCAAAAGAGTAACGGAAAAGATCTAGAACGTCTATCAGAATTGGATATGTTGCTAATAGCGTCAATCCTTCATCACTCACCAGAATCAACTCAGGCAATATCAGAGGTTGCTTCAGAATTCCCATAACAAGCCATCATCCAACATACGCAGAATTTACACAAAACGGAATTACTAGCAGGGAACCCAAATCATTCAAAGGATCTTATCATCAGGTAACGAAAATTTAAGTAAGTCAAGAGGAAGTGAATTACGCCACCCACAGCTTCATCCTTCACAGAATCAACTCTTCCACACACAAACGTTCGCTTCAGAATTATCATCCATTCAATACATGATCTTAAACCTCTTCCCAATCCAAGCAGTCTGCCTACGTCTGTCCATATGATCATAGGATGGGAAGGAATTTTAAACTTGAGTCTGGTCCCTCAAGCCTTTGGTACCTCTTCTGGATACTGTGGTGTAGTAACGTGAATCTCTGACATGGTCATTTTGCATTCTTCCATTCGCGAGTCTGCTTCTGCTCTTAATTCATCTTAGTACAACCAAAATGAATAGAGAAGCAATACTGTGAGTCTTTGACAGGTCTTCTAGCACCGTTCGAAATTCGCCAACTCAAACTACTATCGTCACCGGATACCTGGTAGTGTTGTCTGCAACAATATCTGGACGCCAATCAAATCTGCTTCTTCCAGAATAAAGGGTCATTCCACGAGATGATCTACATGTTCCTCTTCGTGCATAAAACTGAAATGCTTCCCGGAGGTTACTCTCGATCAGTCATCTCCTTTCTTAGAAGTTATTGTGGTTGTTTCTTCAGTCCTTCAACATTAAATGAGGTCGTCTGATACGGAATTTACAAGGATAGAACAATTCAATCATTGACACGCGGAAATGCAAAATGATTACGGTAGTGATACAGTAAGGTTTACGATAGTCGATACGCTGACGCAAAATTTTCTCTTTCTTCTTCATGAACTAGTAGGGGTATTCAAAAGGAAACACTGAGGTGAACAAAATCATATTCCATCATCTTCTTCAATCTCTCAACTTCTATAGCATCATGGGTCGTCAATTGAGATCGGTTCAAAGTCAATTCTACTTCGCAAATAGGAGGGAAATCCAAGAGCTTCATCAGAAAACATCAGAATATTTGTACAACAAAACTTCCAATGCCAAAGCTTTCTAAGGGTGGATATTAATAGGTGTCAGGGGAAATTTGACAATCAAATGAGATCGAGGTAACTGTTTCCATAGCAGCGTTAAGATTAATAGATTTGAGCGGCTAAAGGTTATCATCATAAAAGTAGGATGCAAATAGATTTCTGAAGTCACATATCAGATACGGTAATCCCTGGCAGCTTATGAGGGCCAGCCAATTCATAACTTAAAGACCTCAAAATCGAATATATCAAAAGTAAACGGATTCGTAGGATGAGCACGGTCGCCAAGCCAGACGGATAGTTCATATATCAAGGTCAAGTACATGGTTCATCAAAGTGTGGAAATAGATAAGCGAACAATTCCAGGTGTTGGAGTCTTGTTTAGCTATTTAGCATAAGTGGCAGGTAGGTTGTGAGTCATCGGTAATACGAATATCGTATAATTGTCAAAAGTGAGGCGTAAGGAATATCAGTTATCAGCATCATCATGCTCAGTTAACAATTTCATATCGAAACAATATTTTCGTCATATCCTTCCAAAGGAATCTAGTTGACGGCAAGATTCATTATTCAAAGGGAGGGAATAAACTTCCTATATCCATGGTTAATAATCACCAGAGTTCTCATAGGAGTAGTAATGGTTGGAAGTTCAAAATTGTTTCAAACGCCAAAGATGAGACATAGGAGGATAGTTGTCAATATTGAATGATCAATCAACCAATCCTTTATCAGAATAAAATCAAAGTTAACTATCCAAGGAAAAACAGATCGACAAGCAAGTCTTATCGTTCAAAAGTGAAAGGAAAACATTCTTACACTCGTGGTTAAAACACCACAAGGCTTCTCATGGGAACAAAGATGGTCAAGACGAAATCAATTTGTGTCAGAAAATTCATAGATGATTATCAAAAGCAAGAGAGAAATAACAGAATATATCAAATATATCATCGTCATGGAGATTCTCAGAATGCCCAAAGAGGCATCAAAATGATTAACAAAAGGATCAGAGGTCGGAGTCGGAATCTGAAGACAAGGATCGAATAGTGTCAGGCAATTACTATGCAATTCTCAAAGTTTTCAAGATTTATTTAGGTCTCAAATCTTAGGTGGTGCAAAACGTAAACTTTCAATTTCCAAAAGTGATCTCAACAAGCTTTAACCAAAAGCAAGGCACGAATCAGAGTGATGCGAAAGCAATGATACTTAAACAAATGATTTATAGTCTACCCATTTGTTGGTACACAAATTGTATATGGATCACTAAGTAGTTTTGAATACCTAGTAGATGGTTAGGATAAATCCGAACCAATCTAAGTGAGAAACCCTAAGAGATTGTTAATGTTAATGCGGAATCTTAACAAGAACAATTTAGAACATAAGCAGGGATATCACTAACTTCGTATATTGATATTCACTATTATCAATTCGTACAACTCACACACATTTACTAACAACCTTTAGGGATCCTTTTATAACCCAAGGAAACCCTAGACGACACAGAAGATATACACAAATCTTCTATAAAGATACATACACGCAATGTATCTTTTCCTAATATAACTCTAACAAACTTTCCTATCTTCACGACCAGACCAGACTTAATAAGTCAAACAGACTTAACATATAACTACCAGACTTAATCATTACATAACCAGACCTAAAACACAAACAGACCTAACTCAGTAAACGACCAGACCTAAGTAGTAAACTACCAGACCTAAGTAGTCTGTTCTTGATATGCATCATAATTCCCAACAATCCTCCCCTAACTTGATCTTCATGCTTCATGAACTTCAAGTTCTTCTGATTTAGCCTTCTGAGGATTGAATCTTGAACACTTTGAAATGTATTTAGGTCTTGTTCCTTTCTAGCAGCTTGAATCTTGATAAGCCCTTCTGATATGGACTTGACAGCAACAATGACTATATGTACATCAATTCATATTAAGTTTCATAGCTATTCTCATCACTTCCAGGTGTGTTAACACCTGTGAGAGGTGAATCATTGAAAGTTAATGGATTTGATGTCTCTTTACCAATAGCCATTACTACTGGAGTAGCCAAATGTTTTGGTGTGTAAGACCATGGTACACTGATAACCATATGATTTTAAGCAAATCATCAGCTTATCAACGGATTTGTTAAGTCTTTACCAAAAGCCGTTTGCTTCTGGACTAGTCAATTCTTTGATGGAAAAGCACCTCATCATGGTGAATTGATTACCATTTATGGTTTTCCACAGCCTTTACCACAAGCCATAACCTTGTGGGCTAGCCAACTCTTCACTTATCTTAGATATGGTGAGTTGAATACCATACAATTTTTGGCAAATTGTCAGCCATAAACGGATTTGAGCAATCTTTACCTGTTAGCCGTTTGCTCAGGATTAGCCAGTCCTTGTGTTGATGAGACAAGGTGGACTGATAACCTTTTGATGTGTTAGTGCAAAGCACCTCCACCAAGTGAGAAGTTCCAATAGTCTCACTCAACAACTTGTGAAAATATACTTAATCCAGCATTGCCTATAAAAGATATAGATAAAACAAATCAAAGTTTTTTTTTTTTTTTTTTTTTTTTTTTTTTTTTTTTTTTTTTTTTTTTTTTATCACTACATTAACAGAACTAAAATCAGAACTAAAATAAATAACCTAAATGCTGGTAAGTATTCATACTTTACATACTTCACAGTTTGACCTCCCCTTAGGCCAAACCTCCCCTTAATTCAAACTAGGGGTTCATCATACCAATGTTAACTACCAGATAATTGAATCTAGGACCATCAAATGCCTTAGTTAACAGGTCAGCAACATTAAAATCTGTATGTATTTTCTCCACTCTAATCAACTTCTTTTCAAAGCAATCCCTAATGAAGTGATGCCTTATTTCTATATGCTTAGTTTTAGAGTGATATACTGGATTCTTAACAATACAGATAGTACTCTTATTATCTATGTGGATAACAGTATTCATAAAATTCAAACCATAGTCCAGCATCTGATTCTGAATCCACAAAACTTGTCCACAGCAATGAGCAGCTGCTACATACTCAGCCTCAGTAGTTGAATTAGCCACAATCGTCTGCTTCTTGCATTGCCAAGATATTAACCTCCTTCCAAGGAACTGACAACCTCCTGTTGTTGATTTCCTATCCAGACTTGCACCAGCATAGTCACTGTCTGAATAAGCTGTCAGGTCAAAAGCTGACTCCTTAGGATACCAAAGGCCCAAATTAGGTTTGCCCTTTAAGTACCTAAAGATTCTCTTCACAGCATGAAGATGTGAAGTCTTTGGTTGAACCTGAAAACGTGAACAAATACAAACTGCATACATAATATCAGGTCTAGAAGCAGTAAGATACATGAGAGAACCTATCATGGATCTGTAAAGATGCACATTCACATCAGCAGCATCTTCATCCTTTGTTAAAGGCACTTTGTTCTCCATGGGAGTGACTGCTGCCTTCACATTTGAGAATTCAAACTTTTTCAAAATTTCTGCAACATACTTGTCTTGAGAAATAAAAAGTCCATCATCCTTTTGCTTAACTTGCAATCCCAAGAAAAACGTAAGTTCTCCCATTGAACTCATTTCAAACCTGCTCTTCATTAATCCTTCAAATTCATCATACCAAGACTTTCTTGTGGATCCAAAAATGATATCATCCACATAAATTTGGACAAGAATAATATCCTTCTGATCTCTCTTGATAAACAATGTCTTGTCAATTACACCCCTGATGTATCCATGTTCTTCAAGAAACTGTGAAAGAGTTTCATACCAAGCTCTAGGAGCCTGATGAAGACCATATAGAGCTTTAATAACCTTATACACTTGATTGGGGTTAGCAGGATCCTCAAAGCCAGGAGGTTGATGTACATACACATCTTCATCAATAGTGCCATAAAGGAAAGCACTTTTGACATCCATTTGATATACCTTGAATCCCATATATGATGCATAAGCCAAGAATAACCTGATAGCTTCAATCCTTGCTACAGGAGCAAAAACCTCATCATAATCTATGCCCTCCTCCTGTTTGTATCCTTGAGCTACCAACCTTGCTTTGTTCCTTACAACCACCCCTCTTTCATCCCTTTTATTCCTGAAGACCCATTTAGTACCAATAACTTTAGCTCCATTAGGTAGGTCTACAAGAACCCATACTTTCTGTAGCTTGAACTGCAACAACTCTTCTTGCATGGCTTCTACCCAACTTTCCTCCCCTAAAGCTTCAGAAACTGTAGTGGGTTCACTTTGAGAAAGAAAGCAAGCAAATAAGCAATGTTGCTGGTCCTTATGGTTGACCCTTTGTTGTTGTTTGATCAGGCTAATGAGTGCAAGAGAAGCAGACTGATGTTGCACTCTACTTCTTGTTTGAACAGCAGACTTGGGGTTACCAATTATTTGGCTTTTGGGATGAATGGTGTGGATCCTGAGAGTGGGGGTTGGACTTACTTCCACTTCAGTGGGTAGGTTATTGAAATCAGTAATAATACCTCCTTCATCAAAGGAAGCCCCATCAAAAACACCTTCATTAGGATTAGGAAATACTTCAAGTTCTGGCATCTCAGAATCAGCACATTCAGTATTTGAAGAAAGGTCTGGTAGAACATCACTACCAGACTTAAAAAGTGAAGTACTGCTCATGCTAGGTGATTTGACTTTGCCAGACTTAACTTCAGAGTCTGTTTTCTGAAGTGAAGAATCCTTGATCACTGCTTCAGCTGCATCAGACTTGTTCACTGTAGATGGAATCACAACAAGCTCAGCCATATCATCAATGTTCCTTGAATTTGAAGAATCTTTGGTACCTGCAATGTTAGTAGCCTCTTGGGTACCTGCAATAGGGTTAAGTTGATTCTCCTTGGAGACAGGAACATAATTCATAGAATCAGTCAAATAATCAATATCAAACATCCACCTATGACCAATTCCCTTGACATTGGGTTTTTTCCTCAAGAAAGTTTACATGCAGATTTTCTTCTACTTTCTTGGATACTAGATTGTAAACCCTAAAGGCTTTACTGTTTAATGCATACCCAAGTAAAAACCCTTCATCAGACTTTCCTTCAAATTTTCCAAGAACACTTAAAGTATCAAGAATGGTAACATGACACCCAAAAGGTCTTATATGGCTAACAACTGGTTTGTGGCCAAACATAAGCTCATAAGGAGTTCTATTTTGAGGCTTGGTCACTCTAACCCTATTAAAGATGTAGCAGGCATTGCTGACTGCTTCAGCCCAAAATGTAGTAGGTAAAAGTGAATCTGCTAGCATAGTCCTAGCTGCCTCAATAAGTGTCCTGTTCATTCTCTCTGCAACTCCATTTTGCTGAGGAGTTCTTGCATTACTGAATTGTTGTTTAATTCCTTTATTACCACAAAAATCTAGCATGCTCTTGTTTTTAAATTCAGTGCCATTATCACTCCTAATGATTTTGACTCGTTTATCAATAAGGTTTTCAATTTGTCTAATGAAATTTTGAATCAAAGGGGTAGCTTCATCCTTCCTAGACATAAAGAACACCCAACAATATCTAGTACAATCATCTGTAATGACAAGGCAATAGCATGCATGATTTATACTATGGACAGATGTAGGGCCAAAAAGATCCATATGTAAGGTATGCAAAGGTTCAGTTATTAATCTTTCTAATTTAACCTTACAGGATGCCCTATGTTGTTTTCCCTTGTTGCAAGCCACACAGGTATGATCATTTTTAAACAATTTTGAAGGCAAACCTCTCACAAGGTTATTCTTCACAAGTTTATTCATATTTTTGAAATTCACATGGCCTAACCTTCTGTGCCACAACTTAGATTCATCCAATGTAGCTTTTGCAATTAAACAGGTAGCACCTTTTGCAGGATTAGATGCTTTCATATCAAAACTGTACATTTTGTGTTGTCTGGGAACTTTAAGAAGAATTTGATGTTCTTCAGGCATTTTAAAGTCCGGAGTCAACACAAGACAATCAGTTTCAGTAAAAAGCACCTTATGCTGAGTATCACAAATCTGTGATATTGAGAAAAGGTTGAACTGCCCAAGTTCTTTCACAAAAGATACATTGTCAAATTCTATGTTGCCCACAATGATTCTTCCTTTACCAGTTATCTGTCCCTTGCTTCCTCCAAAAGTAACAGAACCTCCCTCGAATTCATGAAAATCATTAAGATAGTTCTTGTTACCAGTCATGTGCCCAGAGCATCCACTGTCAAGTATTCCTCTATCTTCCATATAACAAAGTGGATGATCCTGCACAAAAAGAAGAGAAATTAGTTTCTCTTAGGAACCCAGGCCTGAGTAGGCTTGGGTCCGCCTTGTGGATCAATATGCTTGAATTTCTTAATTAAACCTGATCCACTGTTGTTTTGGGATTTATACATGGATTTATTTTTGTTTGAATCCCAAGACATACATGCTGAGGTCTTAACAGCAGAACCCCCTTTTCCCTTTAAAGGTTTTGCTGTTTGCTTTCCAACTTGTCTTCTCACATGTGAATGAGCTTTATAAAAATTGTTTCTTTGAAAATTTTCATTCACCTGAGGTTTTTGAAAAGGTTGCTTGGGTCTTACAAAACCAGAGTTCACATTAGGTCTCACAGAGTTAACATAACCAGTATTCACTTTAGGCCTCATAAAATTAACATTTTGCCTATTCACATTAAAGTTTCTGTAGCCAGACCCAAAATTTGGTCTACCAGAACTAACGAAGGAGTTAGGTCTGGTAGTGTTATTTAGTTGAACTGGTCTGGGGACAAACTGGTTAGCATGATTAACTCTATTAGCATTGTTCCAAACTGGTTTATTTGAACCATTAACCTTATTTACATTCATTCTCTTTTGCTCAGCCTCTCTTTTCATTCTCTTTTCATGGAAGTCACAATCTCTTATTAAATGACTCAAACTTCCACACACAAAACATCTTTTAGGAGCATAATTGTAACTACTCCTACTTTCTCTGTGAACACTATTGCTTCTAGGTGACTCATTCAATTTAACAGATTCCCTAGGAGTTTTTATGTGATTGACACAACTAGGTTTAACTGTTTCAGCCTTTTGTTCAGTCACTAAAGATTTAGTAACAACAGGTTCACTCTCCTTAACAACCTTAGGTTCAGGATTCTCTTTTTCCTCACTGATTGACTTAGACTTAGAGTGATCAGAGGAGCCATTAATAGATCCTTCAGAGTCATTGGATTGACAAGAAGAATATCTACTAGATTTGTCCTCTGAGGTAGTTGGTTCAGACACTTGAGGACCTTTCTTACCATACACAAAGAGTGAATCATCCAACTCTTCTTTTTCAAGAGGAGTATAGTCATCACTCAAAGGTGGTGGTACTCCCTTAAAGTCACCAGTCTTAACAAACCTATTGTACAAAGGTTTATCAGCATAGTCCTCTTCTCTATTCTTAAATATATCCCTATTCTCATTTTCCTCATATCCTAAGCCACATTTTTTATTTGACTTAATTTGAGAATCCCAACACTTAAACAGGTTTTTATTTGAATTGTTCCATTGATCTACCCTTTTTCTCAGCTCATCCCTTTCCTTCTGAATTTTAAGCCCTAATTGTCTATACCTTTTAAGCTTCTCATCTTGTTCATATATCTTATTAGCTTGAAAGTATAGTTTTTCATTTAAAGCAGCATGTTGGTTTTGAAGGGTGACCTTTTGTTCCTCTAAAGTTTTCACAGCATTTTTATGTGCTAATAAATTTACTTCTAGATCACCTATTTGTTCTTGCTGCTCATCACATAAAGCCTTAACATGATTATATGAGTCAGTACATAATTTAGAGCATAATGATACCTCATTACCAATGGCCATGAGAGCATGATCAGACTCCTCATTTACTCTTGGATGCTCACCCCAATTGACTCCTCCAGCTTCCATTGTCAGCAGACTCATCTGATTCTTTTCCATCTTCCCATCTTCAATTCTTTTCTCATCAGCAGACTTCTTCTCTGGACAATCTCTTGAAAAATGCCCATGCTTGTGACAGTTGTAGCATTCAACAGTCCTCTTTGTGTATCCCACTGGTGATTTGTTGTTGAAGTTGATAGTCCTACCATATTGCTTCTGAAATCGTTTGACCCTTAAAGCAACCATGGCAATGTGCCATTTTATATCCATCTCCTCAACTTCAGCATCATTAATTTGTTCAAGGTCTTCACTAATAAAGCTTTCATCTTCCGTTTGATTGGCAAAGAAAGAATGTATCACCTCATCAGTGAAACTTGAAGCAGACCTTTCACTTGAAGGAGTTTCATAGTTACCAGACCTAACACCAGATCTAACCTTGTAAGTACTGCTTTTGTTTTGAGATACAAAAGCAACATTTGAGGAACTGGTTGAACCCTGAGTGTTGTTACTGATGTCCCTTTCAAACATCCTGAGATTATTGTAAAGGTCATCAGGTGTCATAGAGTCTACTTCCTCCTTAATCCTCATTGCCACAGATACATTGCCCCATTCTGATGGTAAAGATCTAAGGAATTTGTGATTTGCATCCTCATTCGAGACTGCTGCACCATGAACTTCCAATTGTGTTAACAGATGTTGAAATCTGTCATAGCCCTTCTCCAAACCTTCAGTCTTTGAAACACTAAATGTTTCAAATTGCTGTTTAAGAACAGCCTTTTGCATCTTCTTGGAGTTAGCATTACCTCCAAATCGTTTCTTGATAGCTTCCCACATCTCCTTAGCATCAAGAATGCCATGAAACCTTTGTAGATGCTCCTTAGGAATAGCCATAAGAAGCAAGGTTCTGGCCTTCTTTTCCTTCTCCACAGCCCTAATCTCCTCAGCAGATACTGGTGGCATTATTCTGAGTTGCCCATCATTCCCTTGTGAAATTCTCTTCTTAGAATTTCCCTTCTGGATCACTTTCCATACATCACTATCAATGTATTCCAGATAATGTTCCATCTCCATGGCCCATATATCATATTCTTCTCTCTTCAGTAGTGGAAGTTTTATGTTTGAGATTGTGGTTGTGGAAGGAATCGGTTGTTGTTGTGTTTGGGAGTTACTGGTTTCGGTTTTTCCTTCATCTTCATGGTTTGATTGCTCATCCTCACTGTTATGGATTGAGAAAGTTTCAGGCTTATCGAGTTCAGACATTTTGAAGGGTGATTTGAGTGAGAATTAGGTTTTAGTGTTCTACGAATTCAGAGTCTCTCCCTTGCTCTGATACCACTTGTTGGTCCACAAATTGTATATGGATCACTAAGTAGTTTTGAATACCTAGTAGATGGTTAGGATAAATCCGAACCAATCTAAGTGAGAAACCCTAAGAGATTGTTAATGTTAATGCGGAATCTTAACAAGAACAATTTAGAACATAAGCAGGGATATCACTAACTTCGTATATTGATATTCACTATTATCAATTCGTACAACTCACACACATTTACTAACAACCTTTAGGGATCCTTTTATAACCCAAGGAAACCCTAGACGACACAGAAGATATACACAAATCTTCTATAAAGATACATACACGCAATGTATCTTTTCCTAATATAACTCTAACAAACTTTCCTATCTTCACGACCAGACCAGACTTAATAAGTCAAACAGACTTAACATATAACTACCAGACTTAATCATTACATAACCAGACCTAAAACACAAACAGACCTAACTCAGTAAACGACCAGACCTAAGTAGTAAACTACCAGACCTAAGTAGTCTGTTCTTGATATGCATCATAATTCCCAACACCATTCCTCACTGGCCAGAACTTAAGTTCCTATAGGGAAATCCTACAGCAAATTTTCAAAGGTTGTCCTACGAGCGCCTATAGTGGAAACTTAGTGGTCCAAACTTCACAGGTCAAGGGTAAATGCATTACATGTCGCAGCCTGTTTCTCTGATACCATAAATTGTAACACCCCAACCCGAAAAGGGTAAAGATATCACAATAATGGTTTCATATCAGATCAAATCAAAGCACACATCTATAGTAATAACAGAATCTCAAAGGTTACAAATGAAATACTGAAACTACAAGGTTACAAATGAAACTTCCGATAAATACTAATTCTAAAGTATAACAACTTCTAATCATCTCTAATCCAGAATAGCTATCAGATCTTCTAAGTCCAAGGTACTCTCCACTCATTCCCAGCTTCCTACTAAAGCCTGCCGCAGGAAAAGAAATGCGGCTGAGCTACGAGAGCTCAGTGAACAGATATAACGATAACAAAGCAGTAGCAGAGAACAGTAGAAAGTAACAGAAATAAAGGTCACACAGATGTAATATGGGTTAAGGAATAAGTAAAGGAATAAGAATAAAGGAAAAAGAAAAAGGAACAGTAATCCACCACGAGCCCAGAACATATAATATCAGAACAATGTAACCATATAAGCAATCCAGAGGGGATACCTCTCAAGTAACCAGATAATATGAGGGGTGTCCTCATGTATCAAATAGAGTAGCTAGCTCCCAGATATGTGAAAGACGTGTATCGCACACACCATCAGTCACCAGATATATAACAGATAAATAATAACAGAAACAGATAACAGATCAAATCTAGGATGCATCCATACGCCCCAGTAGGCCAGAAACCTCCTCAACACACCAAATCAAATCAAGTCAGGGACGGGACAGGTCATCACTCTCCTGCCCTAGAGTCATGCCATCGGTGCATCAATGACATGGACAAGAAACCCTCATGCCTAGTGATACAGATAGTGGCTCGGGTATCAAATCGTGGTCAAGGTCAGATATCATATCAAAATCAGAGTATCATATAAAAAGGTTCATGGCATAAGGTTCATGTCACATATTTCAGAAGTAATATCAGAGGTTCAAAATCAGAAAGTTTATAGCAAAAGTTCATTTCAGAAATTTCTATCACAAGTTCATTTAGAACAATCCTTTAATAATGATTTTCATAAGGATGATCTTTCAAAGTAGTTTTCATAAAATGATCTTTCAAAACGGTTTTTCATAAAGTTAGCCTTAAAAACAGTTTTCATAAAAGTTAGTAGAATTTCATATAAAAGTAGTATCGTATCGTACTCAAACCTCATTTTAAACAATTGATTTTTCTCAAAACATTTCCAGGTCATAATTAAAAGGTTTTCACATCATAGGTTATATCAGAGGTCATAACAAAGGGAATCATAGAAGAAATTCAAAGCAAAGGAAAATCATAGCAATGAAATCAAATCAGCAGCTAAACAGATCAGAATATGAAAGAGATCATAACAAAGTTCACAGAACAGGGGAACATAGCAAGGTTCAAGGGGAAACAAGATATAAAAAGAAAGAGTTCACGAGAAACCTGTGAGAAGGTCAGAATATCTGTACCTTATACCGCAAATGAAAAACACAACAGAAAATATAAAGGTCGGAAGCAAACTCCATCTTCAGCGAATCTAGACGAATTCATGACTGACTTATTAAAATCTTATTTAACTCAGATTACTTATCTTAGTCGGCTTTCCATTTTTAGTAACTTTCCTTTTTTAGGTAACTTTCCAAAAATAGCAACTTTCCATATTTAGTAACTTTCTATTTTTAGCAGGTTTCTATAATTAGGTTAAGTCATTAATTAAATGATATTATGGAAATAAGGTTTATTTTAGCAAGTTATAAAAGTTTAGGGTTAAATATAACAAGTTCCCATATTTTAGGGTTTTAATTGTAAATACACCAAAGTTAAAGGTCTAATATGCAAATATCTAAAATTACTCATTTTAATTCATAATTTATCCAGAATTACACTTTTAACCCTTTAGGTTTAACAATTTACCATTTATACCCCTTTAGTTATTTAAATTACAAATTAAACCTTATAATTACATAAATCACAATTTAACCCTTATCATATTTATACTAACACATCAAGCCATTTATTTTACCAAATTACAAAATATACCCTTAAATTTACATGTGGTACGAATACCCCTTCAGATTCCATAATTTACACAATTAGTCCCTTTAATTTACAAAACTATAATTCGAATCACCAATTCTTAATAATTACATATTAAGCCCTTAAATTATTCAAAATTACACATTACAACATTTATATCATTATTTATACAGAATAACCTTAAGTTTCCAGAATTTACACTTTTAGTCCCTCTATTTAATTTATTTTAAATTCGACAACATAATTACCCATTAAATCCTTTTCTCGCAATATTTACACATAGGACCCTCATATTATAATTTTTATACATTACCATAGATCTAGATAACATTATAAAAATATCCCATAAGTTTCAAAGTTGGCAAAATACACCCTTCTAATTTAAAAACCTAATCGGTTTACACTTTTAATTACCAAACCTAAACCCTAATTCTTCCAATCATTGAACACTCATTACAAAATCATTGTACTACATTAATTACTCAGATTTGACACTAGAAAACCCTAACCCTAATCATTCCTAGGGTTTTTGCAATTTTTCTTGATTTTTCTTTAAATCCGATAACTAAATTAATTCACGAATACATGATTTAAGCTTCCAAAAATCAAAGGGCTATTTTTCCAGACTTATATGATCATCATAGAACTCAGAAAATTTATGAACACACCTCAGAAAATTCGTATAATCGTATTTGGAATTTAAGTGTGTTTTAGCTCTCTAAAATTTGTACGATTATTCTAGCTTGCATGATTCGTTCTTATCAATTTATATGAGTTATATGTGACCCAAATAACATCAGAAAAATACTAACTTGAATTTAGAACGTGTGGATTAGGAGTAGTAATTATGTACCTTGCGGATGAATAAATCGAACAAGAAAAATAACCTAAGATCGAATCAAGCCTTCCACGACCCAACACTTATTTTTCTTGGCTAGATTAAACCTTGATGAACACCAGAAAAATGCTAGCTCTTGTCCAGAAAATCGAATGGAGGCAAAGGGATTTTTGGTTTGTCGACTATAGGGTTTTGCGAATGAAAAGATGGAAATAATGAAGAACCGAGTAAAATGGGGGAGGGATTGCAATAATTTCGGCCCGAGATTGATAGGAACAAATCAATTTTCCTGATTTGTAGTGTTTCCTTATTTGTTGGTGATAATTATCTTCATTTAAATGATTTATAACTTTTAAAAGTAAAACAAAATACTTAAAATACATGCATATGTATTTTTCGGTCTATATAATGTGACAAGTTATTTTTGTACATTGTAAAATGTTAAAATGTTGTAGTAAAAATATTCTTACTTCATATGTTGCTCATTACACAGAGTTTGGAATTTATTTGATGCCTTATGTACTTATTAACTAAATTTTAAAGTTTCAGGGGCAATTTGGTCATTTTGCATGTTTTGAAATTTCGGGTTTTACATCGACAATTAGTCTTATTGACTGTAAATAAAATCAACACCACAGTGAGTATATAATAAAACACAGGGAACCATCTTTTTACGAATTTAGCACTAAATATATACATTTTCATATCTTGTGACAAGCAAAACAAATAACATATGACCAAATAATTATGATTCTAAAAGGCCACTTACATGTAAAAGGGAGCTAACAACCATTTCCTTGAAAACGTTGAGCTCAAAATGACCATTTCAACCACCCACTGTGAGGCCAACATGGTTTCCAATTGTATGCGTGTGATACAACATTAACGTTATTAACATGCAAACCAAATATACCAATAGTGGTTTGAATTCAGATGCTCGCATATAAAAGTGGCGACTTCTGCCCATTTACATCATTACTTATGAATGGGTATCTCAGATCTCAACCGGGGTCATATATAACCCTTAATAAATATATGAAGTCTTTTTATTTAAGATTAAGAAATTGTTATATATTGTAATCATGATCAACACATTCATCATGATTAACTAATCTACTAAACCATGGAACAAAAAATGAATTAACAATATATTTTACCCCAATCCAGTTTGCAGACTACAAAAGTTTCAAAGAGACGTTTCAACTTCTACACATCAAAGAGACGTTTACTAACAGTTCAAATTATTCCATTTTATCGTTTGTTAAAGATTAAATGGCTATATCAGATAACTGTCGTAACTGTCAAGTAAACCAGTTTACAATCTAAATCAGGTATCGTATCCAACATATGTAGCAACTGCGTGTATCCTTATTACCAATATAGCATAAACGAAATTGCTTCGTTTCAGGTATTAGACCTTTCCCAAATCATTTCTGTCCAATTACATCCTTTTAAATCATCAATTCCTTACTTTGTGAGCTTGTGATCAATTTAACCTAGTAATTAAAAGTGGTATTCAAAACTTTCTTTCTCTAATTTATCTAAACAAAAAACTACAGTAATTCCTATGGTTTCAATCTAATGTTAGGGGGTGTTTGGATTGAATTATTTTACCGACTTACGCTCATTTGAATTTATAAAAGCTCATAAGCTCACTTTTATCGGTTTATGAACGATCTTATCAAATTTAGCTTATGTACTTATTGAAGTACATAAGCTCAACTTGATTACCTCCTAAACCAAAAAAAAAAAAAAAAAAGCTCATGAACTTTTCCAAATACAAACAGCCCGTAAGTCGGTAAAATAAGCTAATCCAAACACCCCTTTAATCATTTTCCCCAATCTATCCCAAAATCCAACATAACTCATAAAGTAAAACCAATAAATAAAACAATTAGATCTTAAAGAGAGAGAGAGAGAGAGAGAGAGAGAGAGAGAGAGAGAGAGAGAGAGAGAGAGAGAGAGAGAAAAGATCAAGCAACCTTGCATCTTTCATCTCTAGTTTTGGGAGGAGACCCTTCAAGAGCAGTTTTCAAAGCTTCAACTGGCTTATACCTATTGAATCAAAATTGAAATTAATTATAACAAATTGAAAAAGGGGTTTATAAAAAAATGACTTACTGTATCGTTCGGGGGATCATATCCTTCTCCCTCCTTCAAGATCTTCTTCGAAACCTTATTGTCAGTTGTAACTTCAGAAACAATCTTCCATGAAACCAACTCGAGTGTTATCTGGAGGGTAGTGTTTGGTGGCACCACACCGTCATTACCACTTGCTGGTTCCCAACCATTGTCCCCAAATGCATCTGCATAGACGTCAAAATATGACATCAAGATTCAATCTTCATACGTGAACAAATTGATATTTTATGTGTTGATCAAAGTTCAAAATAACTAACACTGTGGCTTCACGGTAAGAAGACTGTTTTCTCCCTTCTTCATAGTTTTTACAGCTCTTGCTAAAGCAGGATAGAAACACCCTACACAAGTATCATGGCATAAGCATGGGTGCGTCTGTATACGGGTGAATCATACTTGAAATTTGGCATTCATTACCATCCTTCACAATGAACTCAACTTCCTCTGAATTTGTTACTAAACCTCCATCCTCAAGCCGAGCCTCATACTTGACTGCATAAAAAGAACCCATGTGACGAAAAATCATAGTACTTCATCTGGATAATGTAATGACATGTAATGGATGGATAACACACCTAGTACTTCATCTGGATCTTTAGGAGTTTGTCAACCCTCTCCTTCAGTTAGTATTGTCTTCAATATACCACCATCTTTGCATATGTCCTTTACTTTGGTCCATGAAAGCAGCTCGATTTCAAACTGAAACCCAACCGTCCTACATACGTCAGAAGTAACTAAATGCATAATACGTCATACACATCCAGTTGTTACAGTTAAACATGGAATACCACCTCGGTGTTACAGTTACGAAGATACACTGAAAGCAGCTCGATTTCAAACTGAAACCCAACCGTCCTATATACGTCATACGTTAATAAGAGCTTATAAATAAGCATAGAAAAAGGGGATCAGGACACTTAGCTTACTGATGACAGTGTTCAAATAGGCCTAATGCACAGCTAAACATGGAATACCACCTCGGTGTTACAGTTACGAAGATACACTGAAAGCAGCTCGATTTCAAACTGAAACCCAACCGTCCTATATACGTCATACGTTAATAAGAGCTTATAAATGAACATAGAAAAAG
Organism: Artemisia tridentata subsp. tridentata; assembly: GCA_021014915.2. NCBI lineage: Eukaryota > Viridiplantae > Streptophyta > Magnoliopsida > Asterales > Asteraceae > Artemisia > Artemisia tridentata. The sequence continues at coordinate 447,435,855 of CP139509.1, read as the reverse complement.
GGGATCAGGACACTTAGCTTACTGATGACAGTGTTCAAATAGGCCTAATGCACAGCTTTTTAAAGTACAAATAAGCTAATAAAATGCCAAGATTTGAGATGGAATTTAGCAACCAGTATTTAGCAACAACTAACCAACTTAGAAATATGATTTTCAATTAATTTGAACAGCAGATAAGCACTAAAAAAGTGCCTAATCATCTGCTTATGCAGACTGCTATTTTTGAGTTTTATTTGATGCTAATGACAAATTTTAAGTCAAAAATTAGAATAAGAAGACTAAAACTAATATTAAATAGAACTAAAACTCTAAAACTAATGTAAATGACTTAATCTAAGTTCAAAATCTACTTTTGAAAGAGCTTAAACTGAATTTCCAAAAATAAGCCAACATTGAGAGTTAAAAACCTTTAAACTTTGCAAAACCAATAAAAACCTACAAACCTACTTATTAATGCTTAAAACTACTAAAACTTAGCTTTTATGACTAAATTAGACTGAATTCAAATAGGCTTAATGACAAATGAACAGTGAAACTCAATTTTGACCCATTTTAACTCTTGTGCCAAACACCCCCTTATTTTACCAAAAACTGATTTTAAGCTTATTTTAAAAAGCAAAACTCATATTTTTGTTAAAACAGATTGATATTACACATGCCTAATCCATTTTAACATTTTGTTGATTCGTCATGGACAAAACTGGAAATAAATTGTAACCTGTCACGATTCTTGGTCATTTTGTCGGTAAGTTTCTTTATTTGTCAAAATCTTCCAAACAGCCTAAACTCCTAAAAGAATTTGATTATAACAACTTCAAACAGATTAAACTCATCAACACACATCTCATGAAGCCATGCACCAAGTTTTACTTCAGTTACCTACTTGAACATCGTTTCTTCAATTTTAACACTCAAAATAAATGACCCTAACTGCATATATGAAATAAGTACATTAGGACAGATACATTTTAGTGATGATCCTGGCATCTACTTTGTCATAAGAGTGTAAATAGATAACAGAATTCAATCCTAATAAGCAATTCCAAACCACCCTAATTCTGTAGATCATTAGATTATTATTAGCATAATATAGTTTTTATAATCATTTGATTAAAGAAAATGTGTTTCGGGTGAATCCAACCCGGCCTTATCTGTCCCACCCTTAAAAATTTTTACCCATTTTCACCCGTTACCCGTATATAATACTGCGTTTGTGTCTTCCACCATCTGATCTGTGTACCCTGGTAGACGCGTAAGTTGCTTCACCCAATCAACTACAATCTATAAAACACAAAAAAAAGAGAGTTAAAACACATACAGAACATGTATCTATATTTATCATAATGCTTAGAACGGGACTCAGTTATAGTCTTTTCATACAAATAGAAAACTAAAGAATCATGATAAGAAAAACATCCACAGTAGAGACACAAAATGGATTCTGATATGATCTCTAAAACAGTAGAGCCACAACTTTTGACTAATTATCACAATTATGAGACGATTCATTATCTTGCTCAATCTCAGAAAAAGCAACTTCTTCTTTTTCCAATTCAAAACAACAATTGTCAATTCCATTACATGATCTTTCAAAAACCTCGTGTGTTTAAAATCTGATCCCCGCAATACCAAAGTTTCCCCTATGTAGTTATCTCGGTCAAAAATCTCGTATCGTTCAAGGTCCGATATCTGAAATAGCGGTTTTCGCGGTGAGATATCGGTGAGATATCGGTTTTTAGATATCGGATATCTCTACATTATATATAACATAGATTAGTGGATGTGTTCAACAGATAAAGCCTATAGTTAAACTATCTTATATTATATCAACATCTCAAACGGAGGTCATGTTTTCTCTATCAAGACATCATGTGACTAATAGACGTTTCACATACTCTTAATTTATTTCGAGAGAAATCCTCAAATCCATCAAATCCTATTCAACCAAAATTTCCAAAACTATAAATGCCACAAACTCGATGATAATCTACCCTTTCAATGAGCTAATAGCTTTAGGCTTATCGGCTTATTTTTCATATGCTTATATGAGTGGCCTATGAGCGTATTATCATTTATAAGCTCGAAAATAAGCTGATGAGTCTAATAACAGGTTGATAAGCCTATTATTTCTATCAAAGTATTAGCAAAAATTAGGAACATACCCGTATAATATTCATATTATAAGAACAATAAAGCAAGTTTGAACTTCTGAAAAGTTTACCATTTTGCTGATTATTCTAAAACTTTCAACGGGATGAATAATTATAACAAAAAAATGTAAAATAAGCTTTCTTATTCAGTTTTAGAAAACTTTGTGTAGAAATAATCAATAATGGACTAATCAAATACAACGAAGCTCTCTTTGATACTCACTTCATTTGTAGTTTGGGAAATGCACAATGAGCTATCTGCAAACCCTAACAGAGTGCAACTTGTGCGGGAGTATTGCCTAATCTGCAACCAATATTAGATCGGATACCGCTGCCGATAACAAAGTGGTGAATATCCCTGAACGTACATTAAATTTAGGGTAAGTATGCCTCTTAACACGAATAGGAAATTATGTGAAAGTAGCAACTTTTTCGTACTAACTTTTTGTTGACTTACACTAATGTGGACACCCTTGAAAGATGATCACCAGCAACCCAATCATGGGAGATGACGCCGTTGTTTTTCATCGTATGACACTTACGTCGAAACCTGACATACGTCGTATGACGTCAGTGGCCTCCCAAGATCAGACCCACGTACCCTTCGCTACCATATCCGGAAACCAAATATCAGCCACCTATAAAATTGCACCACATAGAAAGGTAAAAAGATAACACTAAATTTCAATAAAAGAATAGAAGCTTGTAAATTATTTTAATGCCTACCTCACAATGAAAATTGGTTGAGATGATAGTAGATGAACATGTGCATCTTGGAGGAGCCTGTAGAAAAAGAAGGACATTAGGGTTTTCTGCGATTAAGATTCAATTGCTTCCGGTTTGTTAGTGCAAAATTGTAGGGATCTAGTTAATGAAAGGATTAGCCGGATTAGTTTGAGTATATCAATTTGTGAATGCAATGGTATATCACACAAATTTGCATGCTCCACTGGTTGAAGCAAGATCCGGGTTCGAATTTTGTAATGGACTAAATTTTTGAACACATTTTAATTTATCCGAATTTTAGTTGATTAATAGTTGCTTAGGTGGACTAAATGTGATGACATGGCTTTTAATGACAATTACATGGCAATGACGTGGACTTATGTGGCATTATCTACGTGTAACGCCTCCTGTTATATATATATATATATATATATATATAAAATATATATTATTATATATATATAGATATTATATTTATATATATATATATATAATATAATATATATAATATATATAATATATATATATTACGTATAACTATGTATTACATAAACGAACTTAAAAGAAATAAAGATCTCAAGGCTGTGTAATATAAGTCGAGTTTTCATTTGCATTATTTCCTTCAACACATCAAATAAATTTGTCGGCCCCGAGCCGAGTTCAAGCTTGTGAAAATTTTACAAGTCGAGCTCGGCTAAACATGAGGCTTAAAAAGAGCTCGAGCCCGTTAT
>CP139509.1:446683171-446830342 GCA_021014915.2 Artemisia tridentata subsp. tridentata | reverse complement strand
TTATGACCGATTAACAAGAATGTCATGTAAGTTGTGCACTTGTAATAGTCACTTTGTAAAATGCATAATGTTTTCCCTCCATTTTCAGCATTTATGTTGCCATTACTCCCATCAACTTCTTGTTGAACAACCACATTGTTCCCCATTAGACCCTTTTTGACTGCATTATATAATACCCCACTGGTCTTCATTTCTTTATCACATCAAAGAAGATTCATCATGGTTCAAGAAAATGGTAGTCAAATGATATGCCTTGACTGTTGGATGGAAAGAGATAATAGGGGTGGAAGGACATTTGATGCAAGGCCTCTACCTAATAGAGAAAGCATGTGGTATTCTTGTCCAATGCATCTTTACAGAAGGGGAAACAGATAGAGGTGTTGCTGCAGTCTAGGTGATAGAAGGGGAAACACAACTACAACTAGTAGAAGTGATGGTGTAGTGGGCCTAGGGGTTGCTGCATCTTCTAGAGGTGGTGGTTCATAGGACATGGAAGTGGGACTATAACAAGACCTGATGAAATTCATGATTGTAGGTCTCCCCAACCTAGTGACAGTAGTGAAGAAAAAAGTGAAGAAGAAAGTGAACCACCTGCAAGTAATAGACCAAGTGAACTACCTGCAAGTCAAAGACCAAGTGAACCACCTGCAAGTCATAGACCAAGTAAATCACCTGCAAGTCATGTTATTTTGTATTTGATAATATATGTAACTTAACTGCTATGTTGTATTTGTTATTTTATGACAATGCAAAGACCCCTTTAATAAGCAAAAAGGGCAAATCCAAACACCCCACTGTCAAATTAATTTTTTGGTATCTGTTAAATTTAAATGTTAAAATGGGTATCTTTTGACTTTTAAGCAAGCTGCAAAACTGTCAAGTTTATTTTTTTGGTATCTTTTGACTTTTAAAAGTCAAAATGGGTAAATCAAAACACCCCCTAAACACGGTAAACTGTATAAGCAAGCTGTAAACTGTCAAGTTCAGTTTTTGGTTAGGCATGTCTTTCCAATGGGTAAAATTTCAAATTTTTGGCATCTGTTTGACTTTTAATAGTCAAAATGGGTAAATCCAAACATCCCCTAAACTGCATACTCAAACACAAACCGCAAACTAGTGTCACCCCAACCTTCAAACATTCAATCAAATGCAGACCCACACCAGAATTAATACGAGAAAGCATAACAGTTAAACTAGAATATGTTAGCTCCAAACATAATTGTTATAAGATTGAAAATGTGTTTCAAGGACATTCCCAAGAACATACAAAAAGGAACTATACAAATCGGACATGGCACATACTCATATACTTATTCTTCCCAGAATTCACCCACATAAACTACATTTCCCATCAACTACACAAAAAGGAACTATCCAAAGCTATTCCAACCAAGGTTTTCAAGATCGGGATCCTACTTAGGATCGATTTCGTCTTTGCAAGATCGAGATCGTAAGATCGGATCGGGATCTTAAGATCCTACCATAATGTCATTTTTTTAGTAGCCTTTGTAATATTATAAAATTTTATAAATTATTAGATATCATAAACACAAAATTATATAAATGTTTCATAGAAATGTTGTCCTAAATTATGATTATGAAATGTATAAGAAGATTAACATGTTTTTTAAATTCTACAAAACACAATTCATAAATTTGTAGTTTTTTAGTTTGTGGTTCGAAAAAAGTAAGATCGGATCGGATTAGATCTTAAGATCCTATGATCAAGATCGGGATCCTATAAGATCTTAAGCTTTCAAAGACCCTATGTAAGATCCGGATCGTTTTTGCTTTGCGGTATCGTAAATCGTAAGATCTTAAGATCAGGATCGGGGTCCTGACAACCATGATTCCAACAGTTAAACTATACATAATTACATCATTAGTTATAATAGTTAAAAGTCATTGTTTTCACCACCAAAATATAACAGTTAACCCAAATAACATAACATTGTTTTCAAATGACAAACACTTCTTCCTTCTTCCTGTTTTTAGCTTTTTGGGGTCTGGCACATACCACTTTTTCCTGTTACTGCTTGAGCAACCCACAATTGCTCCAAGACCAAATACAATTGGTCCCCTAATCTCACTTCTAGGATCTCTAGGACGAAGGGTGGAAGCATTAGGCTTAGAAGTGGAAGCCTTTCTCTTTACCTTTCTCACCCTTGAGGTGGAAGCAGTAGGCTTAAAAGTGGAAGCCTTTCCCTTGCTCACCCTTGAGGTGGAAGCAATAGGCTTATAAGGCAGCAACCCAACATTATCATCGTCACTATCACCGGAAGCTGTGGATGTAGAGTCTGACCAATTACCAAAATATACCCAAGTCCTCAGACGTGTCTATCATCATCTAAAGTAATGATGACATCAACCTCCTTTCCCTTGGAGTTGGTATCTCTTTAGTTTAGATTTTTATTCTTTCTATTTTTTAATTACCAATAGGGAATCCTTCTAAAAAAATCTATTTGGCAAAACAAGGTGCACCTTGCCTTTTTTCAGGTAGCTTTCTTACGCCTATTCAGCTAGGGGGAACCATTGGTCATAGCTGAATACGTCGAAGGAAAAAAAAGAAGAGAAAGAAAGGGAAGTTTTTTCTTTCAATCCAAATAAGAGAACGAGGAGAAACCACTCTAAAAAATCTAAGCTGCTTCCCTGTGCATTAGCTCCCCCATGGTAGATGGTTCAAGCACGCCCGGTTCCACGAAATAATTGAGAACTACGACGGGGTCGAAATGCATTTGGTTCTTTGTCTTCGGTAAGTATTGCATGACCGAATAATTCAAGGAACGGCGCACCGCAAGGAAGGTCCTTTTTAGTGGATGACTCGTCGGGCTGTCGGACGGGGACTTCTTAGACTTCTTTGAGAAGATAGCCAAAAAAAGACATCAAAATCAAGCTACTTGTGTCTATACTAGCTGTCAATATTCTAAACTCTTAATGAAAAGCAATCATATGTGGAACATGCCCCGACTCACACAATCATCTGTATCTGTTCGTAAAAGAGATAAAGGGGTGTTTGGTTGAATTGAACAAGGCACTGGATTCATTGCAAAACTAAAGTGGACAACCAAACACCCCTGCAACTAAGTCAAATGGCAACAACAAAACTACTATCCTACTTTGTATCAGGAAAGACTATTTGAGAGGAAAGACTATTTGAGCTATTCAGACATTACTACTATCCTACTTTGTATCATTAACCTGCAGATAAAGCTACTTTGCATCATAGTGAAAGCACAGAACAAATCCTATTAGGCATCATCCACACTACTAAAATGTTCCATGGGCATACTACAAACATTCACTTTCTGTAAAAACACTAAACGATAAACACAGAATCCAAAACCATTACAACTTACTTTGTACATCCTCAGACATTTCGTCGCATGATTTTTTCCTCACAAATTCAAGTATTTCCTCTTGTAGTTCTTCGTTTATATTCTCATAACCACCATATTTGGCTATAACTTCATCAATGATTTCATCTGTGAGTACAACTTTAGACCAATCTTTTACCGACGAATGATCATCCCCTGTAAACACAGCCTTTCCCTTATCAGCAATTTCTCTGTTAGTGATTGGGTTGGTTTAAATGTGTGTAGCACTGTATCGAATGCAAATTAGGGTTGGTTTGGTTTAATTGGGGGAAATGAGGTTGGTTGAGTTTTAAATCGTTTTAAATTGCAGGTATAGAACATGGGTTTTAATTCGGGTATAAAACCCGTCAACTAACGCGCCAAAAAATCACATAAGTTACAAAAATTTGTAACAAACGTCGTCCTTGTGGTTTCGCAGCGAAAATGGACCATTTTACCCCTCACGTGACGCTCACGTGACCAGGGTTAACGGTGCAAACTAACGCCCGTCCGGTCAAAGGACGGGTCAACGCAAAATGGACAACCACAAGGACGATTTGTGTAATTATTGAGAGTTGGACGAAACCTGCAAGGCTGCAACTTTGGCCTAACCATAAGGACGATTTATGTAATTAACTCTATAATGTATTAGTATCGATAGTCAAACACACAATATTAAATATCTTGAAACAAAAAGATAGTAATGATCATAAGGTTTAATTGATGCGTAATTCGGTAACTTACTATTCGGATTCTTTCTCTAATTTTGTGAAAATTAGTACTCCGTAGTAAATAAAGGAAAGATATGTATTTCATGAAAGACCCATATACCAAAATTTTGCATCATCTTCTTGTTTCCCTTTTATAGCGTTTGAGTTGAAATAAAGACGTGACTGTGGATCCCATTTACCAATGAAGTTTATGTTTTATAACATGCTTATGTATAATAGATGTCCCCTGCGGATGGAGCTCCTGAAGAGTTTGATCAGACGATTTTCACTGTAAATTCTGATAGGACCATTGGGACGTTTGAATCACTTGCTCTAAATCTTGTAAAGGATCAGCAAAGGTATAGTAAATGTTGGATCTATAAGCTTTAGTTTTTTTCTGATTATATTTGTTTTACAATGTAAAATAATAGCTGATTTTGACATGTGTATAGGAAAAGAAGTTACACTGACACTGCTAACTTCACATTGCGCTGCGGGGTCTGCCAAATTGGTGTGATTGGTCAAAAGGTTAGACATTTAAGGAAAATTGCAATTAATGAATGGGTTGGTCTGGAAAGTGTTTTATCTTTAATGCATCAAATGGGTGGATTCGACATAACTAGCTATAAAGGAAACTAGTCATACGGGTTGAAATGAAACCTCCTAAATTGTTTATTGAAAAAAGTTATTTCATGATTGAAATCATATTTGAGGATTTGACACACTAATAGTTTATAAAACGTTTAGAAGTCTTGAACACAGAATGGTTTAGGCGGCTGTTTCAACCCTGCTCTGACCCGAACCCGTTTTTATACTTCTATTCACAGGCAACAAAGCCATGTTTAACTTCTTGCGCTTTGTTTTAACAATGCAGGAGGCTGTGGAACATGCACAAACAACGGGGCATGTCAACTTTCAAGAATTTAAATGATCCAGTAAGGAAATCTTGAAAGAATCAGCTCATTGTAATTTGATTGTTGTTATGTTCTGTTTATTGCCCAAATCTTGAAAGACTGGTTTGAGGGCAAATTTGTGGGTTCTTTTATAATACCAATTCTTTCATCTTATATTTCGCTTTGTAATCAGTATTAAAAGAAGGCTGAATTCTAGTATTAAAAGACGAAAGAAGTCTAAAGTGTAGCATAGAACATGCCATTCTTATTGAGTTCGTCGACAAACTGAACTTTTGTATCGAACATTTAAGTGAATTTATCTAAAGCTCATTCAAATTTCAGCTTTCTTCATGAAATCTAACAGTAATAAGAGGTCTTATTAATGATCGATCAGACATGTTCTTTTACAGGTTAATCATATATACCCGATTTATGCATATTTGTTTCGAGCTAACTGATTTTCTATGAAAACCAAACTAGAACCAAATCACATTAAATCCTTTAGTTTTTGATACACTCCTAAACTGGATCACGGATAACATGAACATGAGCGAATCTCGAACAGGATCTAAGTAATAACAGGAACAATTACAAATGAAGACCCATATACTAGAAGAGCGAAAAAGAGAGTCCGAAATTATGGTACCAATTTCATTTAATATGTCACATTATAATCCTACAACAGAAATAAGGAATATTGCATTTTCTTGAACATGAATCAAGACTGAAAATTGTACACGAATCGCCTGTAACGATATCAATAACCAAAATCTTACCTTTCTCCTCTACCACTGTTATTCCAGAACACGAGCACGAGTGTCTTCTAACATGTTACATTTTATTCACTACATACTCGTGTCTCATATCTTCTGCTTCAACACCTGTCGCAACTGTATCTTTTGACTTTCCATCCTCGCTTCCATAAGCTTTGCTTTTAAACTGTTTTTCTGCATAACGCCACGTGGCCATTCGATACATCCTTTCATCCCTTTCATAATATGCGGGTTATTGCTCGCCGACCCCGGTGAACTCCATTCTGACTGACTCACCCCCGACATCCGGTCAGGTGAAAGGTGGGTTCCATTAGAAAGGTGAGTCCCGTTGGAAAGGTGGGTCCCGTTCGAGAGACGTCCATTTAACCCCTCCATTGATATTATCTTGCAGTTATCACCGTTGCTCGAGTACGATGACCGCCAGAGACGCGATATCGATGATCCCTTTTTCGGATGCTTACTTGGTACAGAACATACTTCTGTGATTTCGGTGATGGGAGTTCCGTCATTGTCTTCCCATTCTCTTCGGCTACTTCTAGTAACAGAGGGATCACTCTCATTGGGGGAATAATTTGACCGGTGATCGTCATTGTCAAGATGGCTCACGGTTTCCCAACCGCTCTCGTCATCATCGTCATCACCATCACCCTCACCGTCATCTTCTTGAATTTCGTTTCCGTTCATTTCCCCAAAATTTACCTCTTCGAAAACCGAAAATATATCATCTGGGTTCGGTGGGTCATACTTAAACTCACTTACAATTTCTTGAATATTAACCGAATTAACAGACCCTTTAAGGGCTTCGAATCTTTTAACATCCTCGTCATCAAGATTCGTGCTTTTTGTTAAGAAGCTTTCAAGATCCGCAACAAGTTTATTCATTTGGGAAAATTTATCTTCAAGTGTAACCTTAGCATCAACAAGCTTCATTTGTACTCGTTCTTCACGCCACACTTCTGCCATTTGTAACATCTTTCTTTCGTCATCAACTTCTTCCCTCATTTTCATCGATTCCCGTTTCAATGCTTCAACTTCCGCTTTATCTTCACCGATTTCTTTTGCTAACTCGTCACATACCTCTTCTATCAATTCCCGTGCTTTACGTTCTTTTTCATAATCTTGCATATACCGTTTAGCTGATAATTTAGCATCAGCTAATTCGCTGACTAATTTCGAGTTAACTATTTCCATCCGTTGGCGGTTTTTTTCTTTCCCGGTTTAATTCAGATTTCACATCGTCAATAACAGCACGTATCTTCTCGTGTTCACGGCTCCGCCACGCGGCCCGTTCTTCGTTGAGTTTCTTTAAGAATTGTTCAAGTTTTTTCTTTGATGACCTTCGTTCGTTTTCGAGATCATTTATACGTGTCCGAGCTTGTTCGAGTTCTGATTCAAGTACGGATACCATTGACACTACACCTACCTGTTTATCTAAATGGTTTGATTCACCATAGATTTGCCTTACCTCTTCAGATGCTTTATATGACCCCGGGTCCCACTTGGTCGCTCCCTCCATAGCAGAGTTGGAAAAATGGAACGTCGGTTCAAGCTGATAAAAGTAGAAAAAGTGTTAGTGTGATCATTTTACTAAAAGTATTCAACTCTTTTATTAAGACCACCCATACATTTATTCCGTTCATACTAAATCTCATAAAAACCGTTGGACGATGAAGGCAGCCTTTAAAAAATTTAGATATAAAACACGCAGTTTACCATTTCTATTCTCTGATGTTAAGAAAGCTATCAACAAATTGAAGAACATTTCTGTCATTTTCTTTATCAGATTTGTTATAGATGATTTGGATATATGCTTTGGTGATCTATAAAGCAATTTCAATATTTTGGTGGCATTAATAAAAAAAAGTAGAAGCTTTTTATGATGTTACGGATTGTTACATATGTCTAGCTTTATTCAGCTGTATATCTGATTTTTTTCAAAACATGAGATGGGACCCCTTAACTTGGAATTACATTAAAAGGTCCATCCGTTTATATCATTTTCCACCATCCTCTGATGTTTGTGTCCCATCTTCATTTCTTGACACATAAATGAGAACCATTATATTACATCTATTTCTTCCCGTACCAAATACATTGAACCCTAATAAAAACCACATCTGAGTTTGAATTCAAGTGCGAACATCTAATCTTTGAGGGAAAATTGATCACTTCATCTAAATCGAAAGGTGTACAAAGTACTAAAACTAGTAACGAATTCATGCTGAAAACACTAAAAAGATGTATAACAAATATACTAATGCCGGATATAAAGTTGACATTCAAATTCAAAGGACTCGATTAAGTGGATCATAGTATATTACTAAGTTAAGTAATTGACATTTACCTTGTGCAGAAACCTATTTCTTGAACCATTAACAGAATTAGGACTCTGTGGCACTTCTTTCATATGTAAATCAAATGATTTCCTATTGTGACGAGCTGGAGAATGTATCCCTGAATGATCAATCGCAGGCTGCAAACGAGAGAACCAAAAGTGAGTTCCATAAATCAGTGAAGAATGCATAAATCGAATCTAAACAAAACCACAGAAGATCATCCAAAGTCAACGTGAAGATTCCAGTGAGTACTGTAAAGTCACAGTTTATCAAACTTTCTACAACCATAAGCAACCTTTATCAATCTCCAAGTTAAAAGGATGCCCCTTTGACACTCTAAAAGTTAAAAATAACCTTTTTGCAACGAATGTACTATTAACAATTTGACATATAAGATCAACATCAGTATTCGAGTTTGATATTATAGTTAATCAAAGTTTCTTCACAAAGAAGCGATCTTTATGAATCTTTAAGTCAACTTAGCACTTCTTTCCGGACGAATGTAGTGCTTTTCAATAAGACTCAAAAATCCACTGCCAACAAAGATCTTAGATGAATAAACCTTCAAATGTGAAACTTCTCATTAGCATTTTCACACTTAGCACAAAATTAGTATTCTTTTAGTATCATTGCAAGAAAAAGAGTCTTAACTTGTGGTCAAACTTAATTCATCAAGATTAAAAAACACAAATCAACAAAATAAGATTCAAAAACCCAAAAGCTGCACAACCCTAATTTCACAAATCTTTAACTAGGGTTAGTAAAAAACAGTAAAAAATAACTTCTTTACCTGAAAATTAACCCCATTATTATTAACCTTACTAGCACCATTCTCACCACCTTCCACCACTTGCAACCTCCACAACCCAGCAGCCAGCTTCCTAACCGAGACACTTTCCCTCCGACCACCTTTCCGGCCACTCTTCCGGCCATTTTCCGACTGCTCATCCTCCTCATGACCACCATTATTTTTCACCTCAAATTTCCATCTCAGCAAAGGGGTCTCCGGCCTTGACCCTCTTTTCACAGCCTCTTTTAACTTGACCCCACCTCTTATTTTCCGATTTGAAGGCTTTTTTGAGATGGGTTTTTGATAAAGATCTGTGTCAAGTTCAAAGTTTGGGTTTTTGTTTGGTATAAGATCTGTTGTTTTTCCGGTTACTTTCATGGTTTTGCCATCAACCGTTGAGAAAGAAAAAACAAGATTTCTTGGGAAAGTGATGGGTGCTTTTTTAGTTTTCTCTCTCTCACACACACACACACACTAACTAAAACACACACAGTTGAGATAGTTTAACACTCACTAAAGTACTACACTTTAGTTTATGCTTTATGTAAGTGTATGTTTATATGGTCAGCGGTTTGAACAAAAAGTTAAAGGGTGAAAAGTGTACTTTTATTAAAGTTTGAGGGTTTTAGTGTAAAATATTTGCATTTCTATAATTCTATCCAAACCCTAGGTCAAGTTATTGGTGTTTGTATATTTCGTTACTGCCAGTTTTTACTTTATAACATTCTTATTAAACAAAACAAAAAACATCACTCACTTCATTTATAAACTAAAAAAAACACAAACTTTCGTTATGCACATGACAATGGTGCCTGTAATGTCGGACTGTGGTGTAGCTATAGCAACGTCTTAAGTGCAAAGAGGCTATAATACGATTACTATAACATTGCATCGTGCCCTCATGCTCCTTTGTGTCCGAAATAAGTATTCACTGTGATAGTGCCACACAATTTTAAAAAACTGTAAGATTTTATTATTAACTGATGAAACGTCTTTAAAATCTTTTAATTGATTGTAATTTGTAAGTGAAAACATATTACTCATAAGACAAGTAAAATAATAATGTGAATATTTATTTTGCAACAAAGTGAGTTTTTTTTTGTCCATCAAAAGTCAGTTATTATTGATTATGGTTTTTACATGCGAATCACTTTACGTTTATGATCTAACATCTAAAATAGCTGCACAAATATGTTTTGCACCTTGCCAAACTTTCGAGAAACCAAACGTTTCAGACTTACGATTATGATATGAGATCTTACATTGAAAATCAATAAACAATAGGTTAACAATGTTTACTAAAACATGTATGATGTGCCTAACAAAACATTAACAAATATGACAAATGTTAAATATCATATAAGATATTATCATTCTATAATGTATCATCTAAGGTTTTACTTTATATCAATATCAAAAAGATACTATAGCACACATTATTAGTACATTGTTGGTCACTCACATCAGTTAACCCAGCTTTAAATTTTAAGGCATGCCACGTCAGCTTTTTCACCCTTTAACTTAACTCAGCTTTAACACACACATCAATAACTCAGCTTTAACACACCTTAACTCAACTTTACACATAAATTTTCAAATTCAACCCCTAACTTATAAACTACTTCATTTTTCTAAAAACAACACATTTATTAAAACATAACATTACATTCAAACATAACACACTTAAAAAAAAACTTACAACGAAATTAAAGAAATAAATAAAAATAACGACGAAATTAAAAATTACATAATAAAAATAAAGACAATCCTAAATCTACTGTGGAATATAATCCCCGAGCTTGTATTTTGCCACGATGCGAGCTTTTTCTTGGTTGATATACCACACCACCTCTGGAGGTTGCCCTTCGGTAGATTCCTTCAAAAACTTTATTTCCTCTAGCCTTGTTATCGCCTCCTCTTTTTCTTTTGTTGCCCGATACGCGGCTTCGGCCAATTCCCTTTTGTGACGATACTCGACTATCATATTCTCCACGAATTGCACTGACGACATACTTCCTCCCGTACTCGCTCCCGTGCTCTCGGATCGAGCTTTCTTTGCAGCACGCCTTCCCATTGGCCTTGGTTGTTCATCATGACCAAACAACGCCTCATTTGTTTGGCTTGGTGGTTCATCGCCGGTTAAATCAATTCCCTCCGGCGTGTCCCACTTCACATGACCCCGTAAAACCTCCCAAGCCTCCTCGTTGCTAAAAGGAGCGGTTCTGTGCTCGTCCCGGTACATTTCTCGGGCACGTTTCAGGATATCAATTTCACTTTCGCCACTTCTTTCTTGGCGTTGGGAACGTTTGTAGTACGCGTTGAACTTTGAGCAATCACGGTTCAAAGTTCTCCACTTACTTTGGAGCATATCCTTGTTTCTTTGTTGGTAATTGACTCTGTTAAACTCATTCTGCACTCGTTGCCAAAACGTATCTCTGCTTTGATTTTTCCCCACATGTGAGTCTTCCGACGCTGCAACATAACACTGAGCAAGCACTTTTTCCTCTTGTGCGTTCCAACTTTACACTTGTTGGCAACGGGTTCTTCATCATCATCCTCCAAAGGTTCGAGGTTTTTTTATTTTCTTGACTTTCGTTTGATACGCCCGAACTTGTTTTTCTTTGGTGGAGACGTTGGAGTGTCGGGAACTTCATTGGTTGCGGTTTGAGATTGTTGTGAATGTTGGGTGAAGTTGAGATTGGAGAAATTTTGGGTGTTTAGGTTGGATTGTTGTTCCAAATAGAGCATTTGTTGATGTTGTTGGTAAAGTTCTTGCTCCGACAAGCCAAGTGGGTTCGGGATTGAAGATGAACCGGCGTTCGGGTTAGAAAATGAGTCAACATTGAGGTTATTCAACCCGGATCCTAAGAGATCTAAGAACGATTCGTTCCCGTCATCATTTAGGTTGAATCGAGACATTTTTTTTGGGTTGAAGGTTGAAAAGATAGTGTAAATATGTAGTGTATTGAGTTGTGGAAGTGTGAAAAAATATGGTGTGAAATGGTTATTTATAGGGGATTGAAAATGGTTTTGAATTTTTTTTTTTTTTTTTTTTTTTTTTTTTTTTTTTTTTTTTTAAAGCCCGCTCCAAACTAACGGCTACAAAATTTAGGGGCCAAAGTGCAATTAATTCAAACTGCAACAGATAGTTTTAGGGGGCAAAGGTGTAAAAAAAATTTTTTTTTGTGGCAAAAGGTACCCTTAACGCTGCGTTAGGGTGTTAACGCAGCCCCTAACGCAGCGTTAACGCCCCGTTCGTTTATCAGTTAACGCCCT
This sequence comes from Artemisia tridentata subsp. tridentata, assembly GCA_021014915.2. Lineage (NCBI taxonomy): Eukaryota > Viridiplantae > Streptophyta > Magnoliopsida > Asterales > Asteraceae > Artemisia > Artemisia tridentata. The sequence goes on along the minus strand of CP139509.1, from coordinate 446,818,211 downwards.
TTAACGTACGTTAACGCTGCAAATTTTGTCCTTTAACGCCCATTTAACGCATCGATGTGAATGGTCTTAGTACATTGTTGGTGTGTATTACACTTGTAAGTATTATTTGCTCAACTTTTAAAAAACATAGTTGTAAACAATGTTACAAAAATCGTGAATCGGTAGTCGGGCGGTTGACCACCCTACAACGATTAATCGGTCAAAGCGGGATTAATCGGTGATTAATCGGATTGGCATTTCCTGCAAGTTTTTAGTATTTATGGAGACCAAACTAAAGATCTTAACGGATTCCAAGCCTACTATGTTTCCAAGCCTCAATAAAAGGCTCTAATTCTGATTATGAGGCTCATTGTGCGTTATAAGTGAAATAAATAATCCCCAAATTAAGTAGAATGCCTAAATTATTAAAATTTTAAAAGTTGACCGATTAGTCCGATTTTTGACCGATTCAGCCGATTTTTGACTGATTAGTGGCCGATTTTTGCCTAGGCCGATTTTTCCCACCGATTTTCAAAAATCAATAAGGTATAAGGCCGATTACCGATTAATCGGCCGCCTAGGCCGATTTTTGCAACATTGGTTGTAAATGAGAAATATTATTGAGTAGGACGAAAATAAAATGTAATTACAAAGTTTAAATTCACTTGCAAAAATAGATGCATCTTTATCTTTTTCTTATTTTATTTTTTATTTATTAGGTTTTGCTAACCACAACCTTATGGATTACGATTAAGTCTAATCATTTGTGTAAAAATAGCATTTAATAAACTAATTATTTTCATATTTATATATATTTAATGATTATAATTATAAAATGTGTTGTTAAACATAAAACGTTTGATGTTAATTAATTGTTGATTTTTCAATTAAAGTAAGCTTAATCATATCTCATAAGGTTATACTTAGCAATACCCTTATTTAAAATACAAGGCTATAATATTTTCTCATTCTTCTCTGTTGGGAATTAAATGATCAAACACTTTGTACTGCAAAGCCAAAGATGATACTGCTGAAGATTATAACTAACTGAGTTAGTACTGCCAGTGGAAAGTTAGTAATGTCAGAGTATAACTGTAACACCCCCAAAATCAGGATTTGCAGAAACATACATATTTGGGTGCTACTAAATCGATAATCACAACACAAAGATATAGAGAACGGATTAAAAATCCGTTTTAAAATAGTTTACATTTCCAAATTTAATTGTCATACATCGAGTTCAATTCAATTAAAACAAAGTCCATTTAACAAATCGGTCCCAATCAGAGTTTAACGCATAAGCAAAAACATTTCTAGAAATTTATGACCAATGCCATGCCCTGCCTTCAATGAATACATTCTCAAACACCTGAGAAAAACATGCTAAAAGTCAGCTAACGCTGGTGAGTTCATAGGTTTAAAGTAAATAAACACATATGAACCATAGCAAATAATTCAACAATCACACTCATTCTGTATACTAACACTAAGCTCATCCAACCGAAACTATACGAACAACATGCCAAGCTGGCATAGCAAACAAAGGGTGCCCGCGAGTGTTAATCCCCAGACACTCGGCAAAATCCGACATGGTATACGTTCACGTTGACCTGCCAGGCCAACTGAACGGGGGAGTCACCCCCAATAGATCTATTTATATCATACGCGCTTCCCGGCAGAAATTGACGGTTGATGATTGTGGGCGCAATGAGATTCAAACATACTTAGGTTATCCACATACCAGTGTGCATAAAAACAAAGTTCAATTTGGTCCATGAAAACAGTTTTTCATGTTTCTCACCCAAAGGCTTATAAAAATAATACGTATAAAAATGGGGCTATAAACTCACCTTAATAATAAGGGATAATTCTAAAAGTAGACCAAACACAAATGGGCGGTTCCCTATCTACCCCGAAATCCGAAAATAATTTTGTTGCCCAGGGCAACCGGCAATTTTTTGGGCAACTGAAGGATTTTCAGTGTATTTTTTGGGCAACAATCGCCATTTTTTGGGCAACTGAGGACATTTTTTGGGCAACCGGGGTATGGGATAGACCATTTGGTGTTTGTTCTATTTTAGTAATTATCCCTAATAATAATAGCAATATGCTAGTCAACAATAACGAAGTGCAACCGCTCCGACACGCGACCTAGATTAGTATGGTAAGTCTTAGCGAATTATTCGTGTTTTGAATGTTTTAACTCAGTTGAAAGGTTTACGTGTGTCAAGTGATCGTGTATTTCTTGTTTGCTGTGTGGTAAGGTACATTTCAAAATAGCTTAATGTATAAGAATCTTTGGTGATGGCTCATGGTGAAAGTGTACGGTGAAAATACGTGCGACGGAACTTTCGTGCTCAGTGCTTGTCGTCGCAAAATGCGTAAGTAATATATATATATATATATATATATATATATATATATATATATATATATATATATATATATATATATATATATATATATATATATATATATAATAATTAAGTATTTAATTAATTAGGGCTTATAATTAATTAAATAGATATTGAAAAATTAATGTGATAATGGTGATAGTGGGGTATTATTATATTATAAATATTATAATTATTTATAATATAATGATAATTATAAAGAAATTTATAAGTATTTAATTTTGAGAAATTAAATAAGTGTAAGTGTATAAATATCTAAAATATATTTATAAGTCTTATAAAGTCTAAAAATATTAATTTAGAATAATTAATATTTTTAATAATAAAAATAATTCATTTCGTCTTTTAGTCGGTTTTCATCCGAAAATATTCTAAGTGTCGAAATTTTAGAAAAATCGGGCATAACCCATTCGTTTATTCCATTTTTCCCAAGTGTTGCAATTTCCTCAAATAATCCCTTACATTAACTATATTTGCAAAACTAATCCAAAATGTATATTTATCGTTATAAGTTTATAACCATATTTATCGTTACGTTTACTTCTTAATTATGGGTTTCGATACAAAAGTCAACGTTTAGTCATAATACTTTCAAAAGTCAACAACTACAACTTTTGGCTGAAAAGCCCATTTATTTGTCTTATTGGGCTTAAGGTGTCAAAACGAGTTCAAAACGGTTTCAATCGATATATAACGTTTTAATAAGTCAAAATATTTATGAAAGGTCGAAAAATGTTCGAAAACTCATTTTTGTCATCCGAAATATATATTGGGCCGAAAAGTCCATAATGGGTCCAATAGTCCAAGTTTAGCCCAAAAACCATTTAACCCTTTTAAGTTACGATATATATATCGTTAAGTTTCTAAAAATCAATTTAACATGTTCATCACGTCGTTTGGTCAAAAAGTCAAACCAATGCCGAAACCACATGGGCTCGGCCCATTTTGTGTCGAGAACATCATAAGCCCAAAAATAGTTTTAAACCTTTAAGCCCTTTTAGTCCGAATAGCTTTCGTAACGATTTTTAAATAAATCAAATAAGCACTTATTAATAAGCAAAATGGTCAAAAAGTCAACCAAGGCCGAAACATATTGGGCTCGGCCCAATATGTGTCGTACGACCCATTTGACCCAAAACAAGTCAAACACAATAAGCTATTTCAAATAAGCTATCAAGTACTAATTTCACCATTTCACCATTTCACCACTAGAGCCAAAATTTTATGTTTTTCAAAATCCCAATAATTATTTATTTTATAAGTGAGCCGATTTATATATAAGCTCAAATTAACACTTATATTACTTAAACTCGCGTAATTAGTTCAAAGCTCATTTGTATCATCAAACTAGTACCACAAGCAACAAGATTTACCACACAAGCAAGAAATAACCTAACTTGTACAAAAACTTCAAAAAAAGTCAAGCACCATAATATATATATATATATATATATATATATATATATATATATATATATATATATATATATATATATATATATATCTAACCCTAGCTTTTTCAATTTAACAAAACATAAACATTTAGCACTTGGTAACACTTTAGACATCAAGATAACATGAAATGAACAAGATTGAACAAGTTTTAAGAATCCTTACAATGCTTTGTAAAGAAGTCGAGACCCACAAGACAAGAAAACAACACAAATTGCTTCAAATTTACCCAAGACACGTTCCAAATCACCCCGAGAGCTCAAAAGTACACCTTGATTATCTTGAAACTCAAAGAATTTTTGTAGATCTTGATTTTTAGTGTGTGTCGAATGGGAGAAGTGAAAGAATTATTTCGGAAGTTCTTGATGATAAAATGAGTGTGTGTTTAGTTGTGTGTTACTAATTAAGTAACCAACAAATATATCATGTGTCATCATCCACTAATAATATCAAGGTGTATCAAAAATTTTGTCCCCATGTGGGGTGTTGGGTGGCAAAACGACGCATAGAGGGGGAGGGAGGATATTTTTGCTCCTCGTTGGTGTATCGTGTGTCGGTTTAAGCTTAAATGTTACCGTAAAGTCCCGGTTTGACGTTTTTGGACACGTACACGATAAATAAAGTTTTTATTGACGCTTTCGTCAGAATAATAATAAAATATTATTATTTGCTCAGAAATGCATTTATTTGACTGCTACCATATATACTGTACTGTTGGTTCGCGTGGGGGTTGCTTTTCAGTAAATACGAGAAAGCTTCTCAGTTAAATACGAAACTTGTCAGTAACTATCACAAATAGAATAATTTACGCTTACTGACAAAAATAAACTTTTTATGTAGTGACTGTAAGCTACAGTAAGCGGGACAACTCCCAAACATGTTCAGAAACATGCAATTATGCATAGAAATGTTCGGCTTAAAAATAATAAATAAATATTTATTATTATTATCTTAAAGTGTGAAAATTACCATTTGTCACAATAACTGAAGACTGCTGATGGAAGAAGGTACTGCCAAGGTTATGAAGATGTATAATGTGATAAGTATAGAGGATATTTAGTGTATATCTTATATGTTTAGAAAGATACGTATATTGTAGAATTATAGTTATCTTGTAAAGGACTCCTTGTGCCTATAAAAGAAAGGCTTGCTGAAAAAGAAATATTTTAATTAAAGAAAAGATAAGTATTATCCACTTTTAAGAAACCTATAAGCGAAGTAAGTGCCAAAAATATCTCAACGGCTATATTTGAAAAACGGTTATGACCAAACAGTACAAACGGCTACCCAGCATTACTAATATTTGCCTAGCAGTACTAAGTTTTGGCCTAGCGGTACTAAGTTTTACCAGTACAAATTTTGCCATGCAGTATTTACCCAAATTTTCATAAAAACAATACTGCACCCAAACTTTTTGAAAGGATTAAGTGTAAAGGAAGACACTCAATCAATTTCGGTTGTATTTAACCTCTGGTTGTGTGAGAACCAATAATTTTCAGTATAAATACTGCCTGTGATCAGATAGACTCATTAAAAGAGCTTTCTTTACAGGGTTTCAGCTCGTGGCAGGTGTTACCTCTAATACAAATGTATTAGATTCACTTTTGCTCGCTGTTCTCAATACCAGATGTCCATAGACTAACACACTATCAAATGATAGAATGGTAAAGAGTGAGTTAGCTCAGTTACTATCTGACTAACTATGACCATCAATTCATGTTCAATAATACCACCTGATAGGCATAAGTTGATTTCAAGAGAAAGATGTTAAAGAACCTCACAACTCAGGTGTAAAACCCTTGTCAAGTGATTCCCAAATCCCCTCTATCATGAATCAAATTCTCCATCTTGGAACAATAGCATGACAAACATTCCACTACTTTAGCTTCTCACACAACATCAATACCAATCATACTGCTTGCTTAACCTGCAAATGTTAGTCCAAAACCAAGAAAACACAATGCAGAGCATTTTCTATATAACAGTATCAATTTTGACTAACAGTTTTAACTTAGCAATACAAATTTGCACTAGCAGTATTAACCCATCAGACTAGCAGTATTAACATATAACAGTACTAATCCTTTACAAAACTTTACAAAGACACAAAGAGATTAAAACTTTATGGATTTAGCATTCCAATACTTGCAACCAAGTATTGAAACCTTCCAACATCAAGACATTTTGTAAGTAAGTCAGCCCAATTGTTATCTGTGTGAATTTTAACAACTTGAATTAACTTTTTATCATTGCAGTCTCTTATAAAATGATGTCTAATCTCAATATGTTTTGTTTTAGAATGCAAAACAGGATTTTTAATAATACATATAGTACTGTTATTGTCAATGAAAATTATGGTGTGCATAAAATTATACCCATAGTCCAACATTTGATTCTGAATCTAGAGTACTTGTACACAGCAACTAGCAGCAGCCACATATTCAGCCTCAGCTGTAGAATTTGCCACCACAGTTTGCTTTTTACACTGCCATGATATCAACCTGTTTTCTAGGAATTGACAACCTCCTATTGTTGACTTCCTATCTAAACTTGCACCATCATAGTTACTATCACTATAAGCCACCAAATCAAATGAAGACTCTCTAGGATACCAAAGGCCTAATTTAGATTGACCTTTTAGATACCTAAAAATCCTCTTCACTGCATGTAAGTGTGAAGCCTTAGGAGTGACTTGAAATCTGGCACATTCACATACAGCAAACATAATATATGGTCTGGATGATGTGAGATACATCAATGATCCAATCATTGACTTGTAGAGATGAACACCAACATCATCACCATCTGCATCTTTAAGCAAAGGCTTGTCTGGATCCATTGGGGTGCTAGCTGTCTTAACATTAGTATACCCAAATTTCTTCAAGATATCAGCTACATATTTATCCTGACTGATAAATATCCCATCTTCTTTCTGCTTGACTTGCAACCCTAAGAAGAAATTAAGTTCTCCCATGGAACTCATTTGGAACTTGTCATGCATCAGCTTCTCAAACTCAATACACATCTCCTTCTTTGTAGAGCCAAAAATAATATCATCAACATAGACCTGGACAAGCAAAATATCCCCTTTTTGCTTCTTGATAAACAAGGTCTTATCAATATTTCCTCTGTGAAACCCATTGTCTAATAAGTAATTGGCCAAGGTTTCATACCAGGCTCTTGGAGCTTGATGCAAACCATAGAGAGCTTTCACTACCTTGTAGACCTTGTCAGGATTACCAGGATCTTCAAACCCTGGTGGTTGCATAACATAAACCTCTTCATCAATAGTACTAATGAAGCGAAAAGTGTACCGCTTTTAAGGGGTCATTTAAGCCCTAAATCGTATTTATTTGATCAAATATTGCCCTAAATTGTTCCTTTTGTCATTTTAGGTACTTTTGAGGAGAAATCTGGAAAAGGAGGCATTTTGGACGTTTTTGGAGCATAAAAGTGAAGAAAACGACAAAGTCTCAAAATTGTGCTGAAAGTTACCTTTGACGGCGTCACATTTTACTCTGGACGGCGTCATGGCTTGGCAAGAAAAGGTGGACATGAAATTTACTCATGATAAGCCAGTGAAAATAGCATGTGAATTCTGACGGCGTCACGCTTTAACCTGATCAAGGGCGTCACGGCTTAAATCAAAGAGGGACGGCGTCACGTTCAATAGCTGACGGCGTCAAGCCTTGATAAGCCAGAACGGATTTTGGAGAGCTAAAGAGGGACGGCGTCAAGAAGGTCATCAGGGAACCCTAGAAGCGGCGAGGTGACGGCGTCACACTCCATAAGGTGACGCCGTCAGATGTAAAAATCTATATATAGTTTTCTAATTTTTTGTCAAAAAGGGGAGAGCTTAGTGTGGAATTTTTGGAGAAAACCCTAGGACGATTTTAGCATCTTTTTCAAGGCTTTTTGCCTTGAGATCTTCCATGTTACATTGAAAGATAAGTTATCAATTAATCATTCAATATGTCTATGTGTTGTTTGATTTTATCTTGTTCTTGTCTTTTGTTTAACATGTTAGGCTAGATTTATCTTGTGTTTGCTTAGATCTAATGAAACCTAGCTATTGATTATTGGTTATTAGTGTGTTATTAGTTGTATTGGATGATTGTTTATCTATGTTAGGCTTAAGAAAACTGGCTAACTTCCTATTCGGTAACTTGCTTGAACGTCTTAAGAAACATGAACCAAATGCGTACTAAAGGTTTTTATGGTTGTATTTAATGCACAAGCGAATTCTAGTGATCCCATGTTAGGAGCTTCCTAGCCGGCTCGACATAGGAGTGAAGTAGGAGCTTGTAGAGTTGGGGAAGTACGTACGCCACCCCACGATTGATATTAAGGAATACACCCGTCATCCACGCGACTAATACACATTAATCAACCGGTAAAAGATAGTTAGGGAGTAAGGAAATCTAAGTAAACACATTTCTCTACACATAAGTTTCTCACCAACGTTTTATTTTCAGTTATTTATTTTATTTGCATTTGTAGTTATTTGGGTTAGTTGACTAGCAACTAATTCCGCCCACTCCTTCAAACCCGAGATTTTACTTGCTTTCATAAAAAATTATAAAAACATAAAAAGAATCTTCCTCAACCTTTAGACCTATTAGAGTAGTTTTTCATACCTAACGAACACTATTCCCTGTGGAGAACGATCAATCCCCCGTACTTACCACTACACTATACTACATCGGTCAGGTACACTGCCTGGTGGGGTTGTAAGCCTCTTGAGATCCCTCGAGAGGTAAAACCTGTTGTAAGGTTGCAAAACCACGCATCAAGTTTTTGGCGCCGCTGCCGGGGAATAGTTATTGTTTAGGTTGAATTTTTATTTTATAGGTCTACTCACTAGATTCCTTTCTAGTGAGATTTTTGTTTTATTTCTAGGTTTTCTTTAGTCTATCTTTTTTTCTTCGTGTCTTTGTTCGTAACCATACCATCCGACATCATGGAAGATGGTAATATCCTTAATCCCAACAACCCACCACCACAACAACCACCACCTCCTAGAGCCCGTACCTTAGGAGAGTATTCCCGTCCTAGCCACCATGGCTATCGAAACACCATTGAGCTCACTCAAGGAGCCAATATCACACCCTTGCGATCCGACACCATCCGGTTGGTGCAAAGCGGATGCGCATTCCATGGACTTCGTTCTGAAGATCCTAATCAACACCTCAAGGACTTTCTTAAAATCGTTGATTCTATAGACCTTGATGTTGCCACTCGAGAGACGACCCGATTGCGTCTCTTTCAATTCTCTCTGCGGGATCAAGCTAGTCAGTGGCTAGAACGTCAACCCGCAGGATCCATCACCTCTTGGGATGATCTCACTACTCGTTTCCTTGCTCAGTTTTTCCCACCGGGAAGAACTACCAAGCTAAGGAATGATATCTTGATGTTCCAACAACGTCAAGGCGAAACTCTCTACGAGGCATGGACTCGATTCAAGGACTTACTCCAAAAAGTCCCTCACCATGGCATAGAACTTTGGCTCCAAGTCCAAATCTTCTATGACCATATCAATCTCTACACAAGGCAAACCATTGACCAATCGGCTGGTGGTAAGCTACGTGATCTAAGTGCGGAACAATCATGGGCTCTCCTAGAGGATCTTGCTCTTTATGACAACGAAAGTTGGAGTGATCCCCGTGATTTGAATAAAACGGTCAAGGCAATATCTTTGCCTTCGAACAATTCAAGCACTTCCGACCGTAGGATCATAGAACTTGAAGACCAAGTCAAGTTTCTCATGAAATCCTACGAGGCTCCTAAACCTCCAAGCCAAGTGAACAAAATCACTTCTTCATGTGAATTATGTAGTGGTCCCCACGACACTCGTGATTGCATGGAACTCCCCGAACAAGCTTTTGTGGACTACGCATCCTCGCGTACCGACGGAGCGGGAGACAAGTGGTACACTTTCAAACCCGAGCCAAACCCTTATGGTGATTCATACAACCCCTCATGGAAAAATCACCCGAACCTTAGGTGGAAACAAAACCAAAACGCACAACAAACCAATTCTTCCAACCCACCTAATCGTTTCCAATCAAGCGGTTCCAACTCGAACCGTACTTTCAACAACAATCCTTCCGGCAATGGTAGTACCAATAACTTTGAAGGATTGATGTCTCAATTTATGGCATCTCAAGAAGCTCGGATAGCTAGATTCGAATCCGAATTCAATCAGCAACAAACTGAGATGACCAATAAAATTGACAACTTGTTGAAAGCCCTCAATCACCAAATGCTATCACCTCCACATAAGGACGCTAGGAACACAAATAGCGGACCCCAAGTCAAAGACCCTTCTTCATCCAAACATGTCCACTTCGTCAACGTTGTCACTATTAAACCAATCGATAGGAGCATGGAAGAAAGTGACAAGAATGAGGGTAGGATAGAAATGGAACCTAAGGATGAGGTTAAGAAAGTCGAGGTTGATAAGGAAGTTAAGAAAAATGAAGTAGAGGAAGTAGATAATGATGAGGACTACTTCAATAGGCTACCCACTAAGGAAGAGCGCGCATATCATACAAACTTATTCGATGACCCCGAGACACCATACTTCCTAGGTAGACCAATCATTGAAATAGGCGACCCTTCTAATCTCAACATACCATGCAACATCGGACATTTCCATGTGTGGAAAGCCTACATCGACCTTAGATCACCCATAAACATCATGACTAGAGCCCACTACAACTTGATAATGAAAAATCAACTTGGGTATAGGATGCTCCCTGACAAGGGTTGGATGAGTAACTTCACAGGAAGAGTTAAGGGATTACCGGTTTATGTAGGAAACTTCGCCTATGTCACCGACTTTGTAATTGTAGAAGATATCCGCCCAATAGTCGATGCGTCCTTAACTCAAGTGGTTTTTGGAAAACCATTTGTTGAGGTCTCTAGAATGACTTATGAACCTTCCTTAGGGATAGTTAGATTTAAGGATGAGACCGATGAAGTAAACTACCAAATGCCATATAAGATAGAACAATTCCAACACTTGTCAAATGTTGAGAAGGAGCTCAAGCAAGCGGTCTACTATAGGAATGATGAGGATAGAAATAAAGGAGTTGACTATGTTATGGAAAGGATATTCGGTTTCTACAAGGATTGTTTGAAATTAGGACCGGAATATAAAACCGGGAATGAAAATGGCCTAGGAACCGTGACCGATGATGGAGTCACGTAATGTACGTGACTTTGAGTCTAGCTACAAGACTCGTTAATAAAGAAAAGCGCTTCTTGGGAGGCAACCCAATCTTTATTTGCTTTGTGTGTTTATTTGTTTGTTTGTTTGTTTTTATTTGTTTCCGTATGTATGTTTAATTTTTATTCCTATTGATTCATGTCCAAAACTAAAATTGTGAAAATGCTTTATTTTGTTTTTAACTTCGTCTTAACTACATATAAAGGTATTTTGCAAAAGTTAAGTGTAAGGGAAATCTAAATCGGTTTATTAGAACACAAATTAACATGAATCATAATAATAATAAATTAACATACATATTAGTATTTGTTTGAGTCAAATGCTTGTATCGAGTCATAATGATGTTTTGCAGGATTTCCAGGAAGTAAGGTAAAGGTTTTTCCAGAAATTTTCCGGAAACTTAAAATGAAAATTTTTGTCAGGTCATTTCTGACGGCGTCAGGGTTTATAACCTGACGGCGTCAGATTTAATTTTCAGAAATTTTTGAAAGTTTTGTTTTTAAAAAAAGTTTTTATTAAAATCTCCAACTTATAATCTCCAGGAATCTGCAAAGTTATCATTCCACAAGCATTATATCCTTATATATAGATTTTATCCCGCCGATGTTATGCAGGTTTTCGTGTTTGTTTTCTCAGGTTTAACAGGTTATTTTGGACAAGGAAATGTTTTGAATCAAGCTTATGGCGATGCATTAGTCATGAAGCTTTTACATTCTCTTTGGAAGAAGATTTAACCGTGTTATTTCATTATCCACCGAGCGAATCAGGGGAGTATTTGATTTCATTCTTTTACTTTTTTCTTTTACATCTTGTTATTTGAACATTGGGGACAATGTTCATCTTAAGTGTAAGGGGAGGGTAAAAGTACGATTTTAGAGAATACTATTACGCTTGATTTTTGTTTGTTTGATAGTAGATGTGTAATAAAACTGAGAGAAATACTTGTTAAGGTAATTTTAGTGCCAAATTTAAAATTTTTTACAACATATAGGAGTGAAACTTTGATCTTAATGAGCGTCTCACGGATAGGAGTTATATGACTAGCACAAAAACCGTACCACTAAAAAATTTTCCACCCCCAAATATGTGAGGTTCACCCCTAGAATTGGTAGGAAAAGCATTTATGCTATGATGTGTGTACCGGTAGCACTTAGATTCTAGAACTTGCGTTAGGACCATTCCGAGGCCACAAGTGAGACTACATTCGTGTAGTTAGATTTACTACATGATAAGAGGCATTAGGATTAACCCATTGTTTTACACCTGTGTTTTTGTTATAATTACATTGGCTACATTGGTCAAGTAATTCTCCCACACCCTTTGCGTTGTACTCATTTTTAGTACACGATACCCCTAGTACACCCCTCCGAGCCTATCTTTTCGTTTCGACCTTTAAGCATTTTACTTAAAGGAAGAATTTGTTTACACCCCACTTAAATGTACACCCAAATCGCCTTAGCCTACCTTGTATGCACTCATTTTTAGTGCATTATTGTGACAACATTTGTTTAAACCCAAGTTAATTATCTAGTTGATTACATGGTTGCTAAGTCGAGTCATATCCTTGTACATATTGTTTTGGGACGATTGGGACGATTGGGTAAAGTACTAGTGTAATGGAGTAATGGGGAAGAACAACATTATTACCCCATATGTGCTAAATATTTTAAAAGTACTCCAAGTGTTTTGATTATCTTAATTCGAGTCATTAGAATAGTTATTTGTAAAGTTATGTAAAAGTTCAAGTGTAAGGGGATGCAACGCCCCTATGATGTATTATTTTGGATGGTAAGGCAAAAGTGTATGCAAAAAAAAAAAAAAAAAAAAAAAAAAAAAAAAAAATTGAAAAAAATCAAGAAAAATACAAAAAAAATGAGAAAAAGAAAAGTAGAAAAAACATACTACCATCCCGTTTCATTTTATGTTTATTTTTATGTTTTTGTTATTTTGTTATTTTCTTTCATTTGCTTAAATCGAGTCGAGTCTTGGCTTAGCAACATTGTATAGTACATGTAATTAATCAAGATCTTTAACCCGCCACCAGTAAAATATCCCTTATCCAACAAAACCGTGTTTTCCTTTTCCCTACACCTAACGTTATAACCCATGTAAAAGCCCTCTTTGATAGTTTATCTTAGGTGCTTACGCCTAGTGGAGGAGGTTTTCGATCCTTTCCCAAGCCTATGGTAATCTATTTGCTATGACAGGTAGTGAGAGATATTATCCGTTTTCATTTATGAGATTTATTTTGATGACACTTGAGAGATGTGAGTATCTAAACACTACTTGTGAGGTGCTAGTTTGTAATCTCCGTGCTTATTATGATTGAAGTGGAACGATTATTTGTTGTAATTACTTTTATGTTTGCATTAAATGACCCCTAACTTGTATTTTGATTAGAATAAAAGCGCATTTGCTTGAGGACAAGCAAATCTCAAGTGTAAGGGTATTTGATGAAGCGAAAAGTGTACCGCTTTTAAGGGGTCATTTAAGCCCTAAATCGTATTTATTTGATCAAATATTGCCCTAAATCGTTCCTTTTGTCATTTTAGGTACTTTTGAGGAGAAATCTGGAAAAGGAGGCATTTTGGACGTTTTTGGAGCATAAAAGTGAAGAAAACGACAAAGTCTCAAAATTGTGCTGAAAGTTACCTTTGACGGCGTCACATTTTACTCTGGACGGCGTCATGGCTTGGCAAGAAAAGGTGGACGTGAAATTTACTCATGATAAGCCAGTGAAAATAGCATGTGAATTCTGACGGCGTCACGCTTTAACCTGATCAAGGGCGTCACGGCTTAAATCAAAGAGGGACGGCGTCACGTTCAATAGCTGACGGCGTCAAGCCTTGATAAGCCAGAACGGATTTTGGAGAGCTAAAGAGGGACGGCGTCAAGAAGGTCATCAGGGAACCCTAGAAGCGGCGAGGTGACGGCGTCACACTCCATAAGGTGACGCCGTCAGATGTAAAAATCTATATATAGTTTTCTAATTTTTTGTCAAAAAGGGGAGAGCTTAGTGTGGAATTTTTGGGAGAAAACCCTAGGACGATTTTAGCATCTTTTTCAAGGCTTTTTGCCTTGAGATCTTCCATGTTACATTGAAAGATAAGTTATCAATTAATCATTCAATATGTCTATGTGTTGTTTGATTTTATCTTGTTCTTGTCTTTTGTTTAACATGTTAGGCTAGATTTATCTTGTGTTTGCTTAGATCTAATGAAACCTAGCTATTGATTATTGGTTATTAGTGTGTTATTAGTTGTATTGGATGATTGTTTATCTATGTTAGGCTTAAGAAAACTGGCTAACTTCCTATTCGGTAACTTGCTTGAACGTCTTAAGAAACATGAACCAAATGCGTACTAAAGGTTTTTATGGTTGTATTTAATGCACAAGCGAATTCTAGTGATCCCATGTTAGGAGCTTCCTAGCCGGCTCGACATAGGAGTGAAGTAGGAGCTTGTAGAGTTGGGGAAGTACGTACGCCACCCCACGATTGATATTAAGGAATACACCCGTCATCCACGCGACTAATACACATTAATCAACCGGTAAAAGATAGTTAGGGAGTAAGGAAATCTAAGTAAACACATTTCTCTACACATAAGTTTCTCACCAACGTTTTATTTTCAGTTATTTATTTTATTTGCATTTGTAGTTATTTGGGTTAGTTGACTAGCAACTAATTCCGCCCACTCCTTCAAACCCGAGATTTTACTTGCTTTCATAAAAAATTATAAAAACATAAAAAGAATCTTCCTCAACCTTTAGACCTATTAGAGTAGTTTTTCATACCTAACGAACACTATTCCCTGTGGAGAACGATCAATCCCCCGTACTTACCACTACACTATACTACATCGGTCAGGTACACTGCCTGGTGGGGTTGTAAGCCTCTTGAGATCCCTCGAGAGGTAAAACCTGTTGTAAGGTCGCAAAACCACGCATCAAGTACCATATAGGAAAGCACTCTTCACATCTATCTGATACACCATGAATCCCATAAAAGAAGCATAAGCCAAAAACAACCTTATTGCCTCAATTCTTGCAACAGGGGCAAAAACCTCATCATAGTCTATGCATTCTTCTTGAGTATAATCCTGTGAAACTAGCCTTGTGGTATGTGCTTAAACACATACCATTTCTAGACCAAAACCGGACCAAAATAACCAAAAACCCGACCAAAATGCCAAAAGATATTGTGTTTTTGTGTTTTTGCATGTGCAGGGATGGATATCGTGAAAATTGACAAAAGACACAAGAAAATCAAGAAAACGAGCACGAGATACGAAAAGGCTCTGAACCGGAACCAGGAACAAAGAAAATGATCAAAAAGGCATCCAAGGTCCTCCATCTATCTGAAGTCGTCAACATTAACCCTTAGATTCAACTTTGATGAAATGGCTTCTTCAGTCCCTTGAAAATCAGAAGTTACATATCAAGTCCCTAGAATATTTTAAAACTTTTAAAAACCCTTAAGTCCTTAATTAATCTACCCGGAACCTCAACTTTAATCCTACATCTTTATTAAATCTTAAACCCAACCCACACATTTAAAATAACCCACCATCCCACCTTATCATACCCTTCGGCCCAACTTAAACCACAACCCAATCCGCCCACTTCACAAACCGGGTCAAACCTTACCCACTCGGTCAAAAGCTAAAAGATAAAAATAAAAACAACACACCTCACACTTCACTAACCTTATCTCTCTCCCACAAAAGAAATAAACCGATCCCCTTTTCTCCCAAGATGAACCCTAAATTTACCCACTCTTTAATTACCACAATTAAGGGTAATTAGGTCCTTTCGTACACTTGTCAGGCCTTGTCAGAGCGAACTAGCACATACGGGGACACATGGCAAGCTCTCATTGGTCCGAACACGCATCATCCTTGATCGTACGGTTAGCAAAGGTGGATTGAAGAAGCAAGGTAATCTAAGGGTGATGGAGGGCTCTCAAAGAAGCACATATTCACGCGGATCGCCAGCGTGGCAAAGACCCGAAGGTTCGGTTGAGGCTTATAAATAGAGGAGGGTTCTTCCCATTTGCGCATGTAATTTTTCTTTAGCAAAGTTATGCTGTCAAAATAGTTTTAGAATTGTAGTCTAGTTCGAATTGTATTTTCCTGTTTAAGTTTAATTCGATTTGATCATTGTAATTTTTTAAAGTTTGTAATGAAAAGTTTCAATTTGAGGTTGTTTTGGTTATCCGAATGCTCATTTAGTTTTTTTTTTATTTCAATATTTAGTTTAGTTGTTTGAAATCTCATTGTAATAATTAGTTGTTTGATTATCACAAAAGTTTTTTTTGTTGTTTATTCAATTTGTTTTATCACCAGATCATCACAAAAGAAAAGAAAAAAAAAAAAAAAAAAAGAAAAAAATGTTGTTTAACTTTTGATCTCAGCTCATAATTGAGCTTGTTACTCTATTATACACCTTCATTAAGCTGTCTAGCTTATGTGAAGTTGTTTAACTACAAATTACTCAAATATCTCAAAAAGTCAATAAAAGTCAAACATATACATGATCCATGGTTATTGCTGGTTGGGAGAGATAGTCCAAGTGAAATTGGGAAGCATTTGGCCTGTCTAAAGACAGGCAAGCTTAGTGAACCTCCTCAATTGTTGCTGAGGAGGAAGAATTTGTGAGTATTTGATTATTTTTGGTTCCACTCAAGATTATTAGTTTAGATCTGTTATTTTCAGCTTAATTCTGTTTGATTCATGCTTGTTTAGTGTTTATTTGAGTAGATCTTTGACAATATAGTTAGTTTAATCTTTAGTTTATGATTTGAGGTTGAATTTGATTACTATTTCAAGTTTGAATTGATCATAATACTTGAATCTGAGTGCCTGTTGTTATAAGTAGTTGTTGATGATTATTCTGAGTTGTTTTGATGTTCCTGAATGATGATTGATGGTAGTTGATTGCTTATTTAAAACTGAGTAGTGATATTGTGTAGGTTCTTGTTAATCTAGCCTCTTTTAAATTTTTCTTTTACTGAGTAGTGATATTGTAGTGTTCTTGTTTTGAGATAGATGGTTTATTGGTCCTCTTTTGCCTCAAATTAGTTTTGTTAATTGTTAGTTGAAGTTTTAAAAGAAGAAAAACTAAAAAATTAGTGTAGTAAAATTAGCAGTCACCCAGGTTCGAACCCTGGTTGTGTGAGTTTAAAAATCGATTTTGTTTTTCTTTACTTTTATTATTTGCAAATTTGTCCCTTAGTTTCATTTAAATCCAAATCAGTCCTTTTCTTCCTTTTAAATCCGATTTCAGTTTAAATCAAGTTTCAGAGAAGTACAATTTAGTCCCTTTCTTTGTTTCAAAATGTTTTTAGTTTTAAACAATTTTCTGAATTTACAATTTAAGTCCCTTTAGTTTTTATAAATATTTTCTTAATTTTCTTTTATAGAATTAGTTTTATTTAAGTGCAGTTTTAGTCCCTTAGCTTTTTATATTTGCATTTTAGCTTTATAATTTCACTAATAGCTTTATAAATCTCGGGATTAGCCCGGGATTTGCTTTTATTCGAATTTTCTTTGTGTGCATTTATTTTAATAGCGTAGATTGCTTTTAAATTTTTCTTATTATAGTGTAATCAAATTCTAAAAAAAATAATCTTTCACGTCACTTATTCACTTCACATTTTTACGACACCGATTCGACAAATTCGCCGTCAAACCTTCGTTGGGAGAACGACCCGGGGGAATATTCTCACGAATATTTCTTTGGAAAAATAAAAATATAAAAACAAACATCAATAAAATGGCGCCGCTGCCGGGGAAGGCTTGAAACGAGTGCGTCGATTTCGTCCGTTGTTTTTGTGATTTGAAGATCCTTCCTTGGAAGTTATTGTTTTTTATAAAAAATAAAAATACAAAAATATAATAATTAAAAAACACTTTTCCTAAAGTGTTTTCACCATTAATAATAAATCCTCCGTCTTCCGTTGAAGGAGGGCGGTTGTAAACCATTCCAAATAACAACAAAACAAATCGTGTAATTAATCGTTATCGGATTACTTTATTACTACAACCTAATCACGGGGTTTAAGGAAGCTTGACATTAAATTGTCGAGCTGAAGAAGGCGGGTTTTTAAGCATCTTCGGAGCTACCTTTGCCTTCCCGCCACGCTGCGCGTAGTTTTAAAGGAAACGGTTACGGTTAACGTAACGGTTACAAAAAAAAAAATAAAATCTTTTGATTTTCAATATATTAAAAAAGCCAAAAATAATTCCCAACCAAAAATACAAAAAGATTTTTGATTTTCATTTTTGTTTCCTTTTTGGTGTATGAACACCCGCTCATCTTCTCAAAATCTTATTTCTCCATTATCAAATCCCGAAAGGGTAATTCGACACACACACCGTGCTCATTTCCCAAACGTTGAGGAAATGGCCAACAACCAACACAATCAAGCTCCTCCGGTGGAGCCTAATCAAGGACCACAACCGGGCCCCGACCTCCGTCCGATGGAGGAACAACTTCAAACACCATTTAATGGTGTGCGAAGGGCCATTGTAATTCCCGACATACTTGCTAATCAATTTGAAATCAATCACGGGTTATTGAACCTCATCACTAATATCTCTTACCATGGGTTCGAGAGTGAAGATCCTCACATTCACATAAGGAACTTCACGGATATAGTTGAGACCATTAAGCTTAATCAAGTATCATATGATGCGATCAAGATGAAGTTGTTTCCTTTCTCCCTTAAGGGAGCGGCTCGAACTTGGCTTGAGAAGGAACCCCCGAACTCGATCTATACTTGGGGTGACCTAGCTTCAAAGTTCGTGAACCATTTCTATCCTCCTTCTAAGATTTCTAATCTCCGCGCTCAAATCTTACGTTTCCAACAAGCCTTTGATGAATCGTTCAGCGAGGCTTGGGATCGGTTTAAGGAGTTGATTGAGAAATGTCCGAACCACGGTTTTTCGGAGCTTCATCAAATCGATACCTTTTATAATGGTTTGAGTCTTGCCGATCAAGATTCACTCAATTCGGCGGCCAGTGGAAATTTGTTGGCTCGTAATATTCGAGAGGCATTCGGAATAATTGAAAACAAAGCTCGTGTGAGAAATTCAAGGAGCAAGCTTCAAACGACTAGTGCTAATAGTAAGATCAATGAAGAAGTTATGAATGCTCTCGCCGCACTTAATAAGAAATTCGATTCATTTGTTATTGAGAAAACACCCAACCAAGTCAATGTTATTAATAATGGTTGTGAGATATGTGGTGGTCCTCATTCTTATTTCGAGTGTCCAGCCACCGGGGCTTATGGACACGAGAATGTGTATGCTACTAATGCGGGTGGTAATGGTTACCAGCCCCAAGGAGATTGAAATCTCCTTAGCTACCGTTCAAACAATTCACTTGGGCCACCACCAGGATTCAATAATCAAAGTCAAAATCAAGGTCAAAACCGCAATCAAGTGAACAATAATCAAAATCGTGCAAATAATGGTTTTCAAAACAATGGTTTTAATCAAAATCAAAACCGGGGTTTTCAAGGAAATCAAAATCCAGGGAATTTTTATGGGAATTTCAATGCTAATCAAGGAAATATAAATCAAAATCAAGGAAATTTTCCTAATCAAGGTTTCAATAACAACAACCGAGGGCAAAATTTTAATCAAAATCAAAATGTTGTTCCAAATCCGCCACCCTCGGATGAGATTCTTCGACAATTAATGCTTCAAAATCAAAATTTGATGAGAACTCAAGAGTTGTTAACTAAGGAAATGAGTGAAATTAAGAAACGTTTAAATGATCAACCCTCGGGTTCGGGTACTACTTCTCTACCCAGCAACACGATCGCAAACCCGAGGGGAGACGTTAAAGCGATCACAACACGTAGTGGTGTTTGTTATGATGGACCTACGGCTCCGACTACCTCTTCTTCTCTTCCTCCCAAGGTAGTCGCCCGTGAAACCGAGGAGACAACGGATACGGCACTTCCTACTAATAACGGAAGGACCGAAGACATCCAACCTCCGGTTGTCCAATCGTCAAAAGGAAAAGGGAAAGTTGATTTTGAACAAGAGGTTCCCGTTAAGATAAAACTTCCGTATCCATCACGACTTGATGAAAAAAAGCACCATGATAAGAATACGCATCAGATGGAGAAATTCTATCAAATCTTTCAAGATATGAGTTTCGAAATTAGCTTTGCGGATGCTGCTCTCTTAATGCCGAAGTTTGCATCGATGGTGAAAAATTTGCTGAGTAACAAAGATAAATTGTTTGAGATGGCAAAAACAACCCCGTTGAATGAACAATGTTCCGCGGTTCTCCTTAAAAAGCTTCCAGAAAAGCTAGGAGATCCCGGAAAGTTCCTTATTCCGTGCAATTTTCCGGGGATGGTTCAATGTTTCGCCTTGGCCGATCTTGGCGCTAGCATTAACCTAATGCCTAAGTCCGTCTGGGAAAAATTATCTCTCCCCGCTCTCACTCCGACCCGCATGACTCTCGAGCTCGCAGATCGATCAATTACTCGACCGATTGGCATAGCCGAAGATGTCTACGTTAATGTGGGAAAATTCCATTTTCCGGCAGACTTTGTGATTGTCGAATTTGATGCCGATCCCCGAGTTCCTCTCATTCTCGGGAGAGGATTCTTAAGAACCGGGCGTGCGTTGATTGATGTTTATGATGAAGAGATTACTTTGCGAGTTGGTAATGAAGCCGTGACTTTCGATTTGGATCAAAACGCGAGATACTCCTCCAACGATAATTGCATGTCCGTAAACCGTATTGATATTATTGACGTCACTACGGAGGAGTATGCTCAAGAGATTCTTGGTTTTTCTAGTGGCAATCCCACTTTGGATTCTTCTTCTACCTCTATTGATGATTCTTCTCCGTCTACTATTTCTTCACCGATCATCTCCGACTCTTCCCCGTCCCTCACTCCGTTTGAGGGAGGTGATTTCTTTCTGGAAGAGGTCAATAAGTTTCTTGCTACCGACACATCTTCTTCACCGGAAGATGATGATTCTTATTATGATCCGGAGGGGGATATTCTTATGCTTGAACAACTTTTGAATGAAGACCCTACCCCTTTTTCCCCTCCGATGGACCTTAAAATGGCCGATGTTAAGGAAATTAAGCCGTCTATTGAAAGTCCTCCGGAGCTTGAGCTCAAGGATTTACCTCCTCATCTTGAATATGCTTTCTTGGGAGATTCCGATACATTTCCCGTCATCATTTCAAAAGCTCTCAAAGATGAGGAGAAGACAAAACTCTTAGACGTGCTTAAAAAGCATAAAAGTGCCATTGCTTGGCAGATCTCTGATATAAAGGGTATTGACCCTAAATTCTGCACCCATAAGATCTTATTGGAAGATAATTTCAAACCCGCTGTTCAGCAACAGAGAAGGGTTAACCCAAAAATCCATGAAGTCATAAAAAAGGAAGTTATTAAACTCCTCGACGCAGGGATGATTTATCCAATCTCGGATAGCTCATGGGTTAGTCCCGTCCACTGTGTGCCTAAAAAGGGTGGAATGACCGTCATTACAAACGAAGAAAATGAGTTAATTCCCACACGTCTCGTCACCGGATGGAGAGTGTGTATTGATTACCGAAAACTCAACGATGCTACCCGTAAAGACCATTTCCCTCTACCGTTTATGGACCAAATGCTTGAGCGTTTGGCGGGAAATGAGTTCTATTGTTTTCTCGATGGCTTTTCCGGGTATTTTCAAATACCAATTGATCCCCAAGATCAGGAAAAGACCACCTTCACGTGTCCTTATGGAACATTTGCTTACCGACGCATGCCTTTCGGCTTGTGCAATGCTCCGGGCACGTTTCAAAGGTGCATGATGGCCATATTCCATGATATGATCGAGACGACGATGGAGGTCTTTATGGATGACTTCTCGGTTTATGGAAATTCTTTCTCCTCGTGCCTCTCCCATTTAGAGAAAATGCTTGAACGATGTGAAAGCACCAATCTCGTTCTAAATTGGGAGAAGTGCCATTTCATGGTTAAAGAGGGCATAGTCCTCGGCCATAAGATTTCCAAATCTGGGATTGAGGTCGATCGAGCTAAAGTCGATGTTATCGCTAAGCTACCTCATCCCACTACCGTCAAAGGAATCCGTAGTTTCCTTGGTCATGCCGGTTTCTACAGACGATTTATTCAAGACTTCTCAAAAATCGCCCGGCCTCTGACCCATCTTCTTGAAAAAGATGCTCCGTTCATCTTCTCTCCCGAATGCATCGAAGCATTCGAGTTTCTCAAACAAAAGTTAACTGAAGCACCGATCTTGGTTGCCCCCGACTGGGACTTGCCCTTTGAGCTAATGTGTGATGCAAGCGATTATGCTATCGGTGCAGTCCTGGGGCAACGCAAGTCCAAATACTTCCAACCGATACACTATGCTAGCAAGACAATGACCAATGCTCAATCTCATTACACTACTACTGAGAAAGAATTGTTGGCCGTTGTCTACGCTTTTGAGAAATTTAGACCGTATCTTGTCTTATCAAAAAGCATAGTGTATACGGACCATTCTGCTCTAAAGTATCTCTTAGCAAAACAAGATGCTAAACCGAGATTACTTCGGTGGATTCTTCTGCTCCAGGAATTTGACATTATCATTCGTGATAAAAAAGGAGCAGAGAATTTAGCCGCTGATCATTTGTCCAGACTGGAAAATCCTCATCAAAGTGTTCTCGAGAATAAGGAAATCACCGAGACATTTCCTCTCGAGACACTTGGGAAAATATCTTCAAAAAATGATCCGAGTACCCCATGGTTTGCTGATTACGCAAATTACCATGCGGGGAATTTTGTGGTGAAAGGGATGTCGTCCCAGCAGAAAAAGAAGTTTTTCAAAGATGTTAAACATTATTTCTGGGACGATCCCTACTTATTCCGGATATGTGCCGATCAAGTGATAAGACGGTGTGTGCATGGCCAGGAAGCCGTTGACATCCTCAACGCTTGCCATAATGGACCCACGGGGGGACACCATGGTGCCAGCTACACCGCTAAAAAAATCTTTGATTCTGGATTCTATTGGCCGACAATCTACCGCGATGCCACCGACTTGGTGAAGTCTTGTGACTCTTGCCAACGTCAAGGAAAAATCTCGCAAAAAGACGAAATGCCTCAAAATGCAATTCAAGTCTGTGAGATTTTTGACGTGTGGGGCATCGATTTCATGGGGCCATTCCCGTCTTCACGAGGGAATAAGTATATCCTCGTGGCCGTCGATTACTTGTCAAAATGGGTTGAAGCTAAAGCGCTCCCCACTAATGACGCCCGAGTGGTTGTTAAGTTCTTAAAAAATCTCTTCTCCGATTCGGAACTCCTCGTGCTATAATCAGTGATCGCGGTACTCACTTCTGCAATGATCAATTTGCAAAAGTTATGCTCAAGTATGGTGTCACTCACCGACTTTCTACCGCGTATCACCCGCAAACAAGCGGACAAGTTGAGGTTTCGAATCGTGGATTGAAACGTATCCTTGAAAGAACCGTTGGTGAAAATCGAGCCTCGTGGGCCGACAAATTGGATGATGCATTATGGGCTTTCCGAACCGCTTTCAAGACACCCATCGGGTGTACTCCTTATAAGCTGGTTTACGGAAAAGCTTGCCATCTGCCCATCGAGCTCGAGCATAAGGCATACTGGGCCTTAAAACATGCCAATTTTGACCTTAAGACCGCGGGTGATCACCGTAAGCTCCAAATTAATGAATTAAATGAGCTCCGGGATCAAGCCTACGAGAATTCTTTGATCTACAAAGAGAAAACAAAAAGGATTCATGACTCAAAGATTAAAAACCGCATTTTCAATGTTGGTGATCGAGTCCTCCTCTTCAATTCTCGGCTAAAGATTTTCTCGGGCAAACTCAAAACCCGCTGGTCTGGGCCATTTACCATCACTCAAGTTTTTCCATATGGAACCGTCGAGTTAGCTCAAAATGACGGTCCAAACTTTAAGGTGAATGGTCATAGGTTGAAACACTATTTTGGAGGGGACGTACCATCCATGGTAGTCCCGGATCTCCAAACTTTCCCCATGGACAACTAAATGCGGGGTCGAGTCAAGCTCATGTGACTCGGTTAACAAAAACAAGCGCTTCGTGGGAGGCACCCCATGCTTATCAATCTATCTTCTTTCTATTTTCTTAATAAAGAGGAGGGAATCCTCCTCCATATCTTGTGTTTCGTTGTTTTTCTGTGCTGTGTCCAGGAATGCTGATGATGAAGACTCTCGTGCTCGTAGTTTCCTTCACGCTACTCGAGTTTCATCATCCGCTGCTTATCCAATATCCAAAATCTTATCGTTTTACATCTATCTTTTGGCATAATTAATAAACGGCCTTAGATTTTTGTAGGGAGAACCCTTACCTTTAAGACATTGAGGACAATGTCTCGTTCTAGTCTGGGGGGGGGGGTAATCTTGCGATTTGATTTTTGCCTTGCATTTTTGCTATTGTCTCGTGCAATCCCGTTTTTCCTCAAAAATTGAAAAATCCAAAAAAATGAGAAAATTTAAAATTTTTGTGCAAAAATATAATAAGTTTTGACATTTTTGTTGATTTTCCGCTGGGTAGAGTAGGAATAAAATTTTGACTTGACCGGGCGTGTTGAGCCCTAGCTTGTTCCCTTAACCAATAATAATCATAAAAGCTTGTGCTAGTCTTGTACACAAGGAGCTGCTCTTTTGCGTGTTCCCGTACTTGACTTAATACATGCATGGCTTTAAAGCTTTCGCTAGTCTTTTACATAAGGAGCTAGAAAACGCGAATTCTTTTCAAGAATTTGCAAGTTTCTGTAACTGACTTTATATATGCGTGGCTGATTATCGGCTAAGTATTCGCGAATTTCATTATTTGAGATTTTTAAATGTGCGAAGAGCGAGAAATGATAGAATTTATTTAGAAGTTAGATGCCAAACGTGGAGTAGTTGGTTCTCTTTAGAGCTCGTCGTAGGTACTTGTGGCCTTTTGCTCCCGTAAAATTGTTTCACCCCATATATTGTATAAATAATTAAAGATATTTAGGTTTAGAACGAAATTTAGTTCTCCATCTTCTTAAAAGAATTTTTGCTCTAAAGATTGGGTACACATCAAGGTCCCGTATTGAGTGAATAAGTTGTAAAGTGCTCTTAGATTTCGGATTGAGATCGGACCTTGGATCCTTACTTCTAAAGGCGGTAAGGTCTTGGATTTAAACCGTGAAGGTTCGTTTTCTAAGGGTTACTTTTGAATGTTTGATGATTTGGAAACACCCGGTAATCCCGTGGTATTAAGTTATTGAGCGAAGAAAAGTTTGAAGTTAAAAAAAAAAAAAAAAAAAAAAAAAAAAAAAAAAAAAATGTATGTTGAGATGTATGGATTTTGTGCTTATTGTGTTAGACAAGTTGATGGCACGTGAGGTGCATGTGAATGACCCTAGATCGGGCACATGAGGTGCACGTGATGTTTCTCCACAACTTATGTCTACATGTTTGTATGAGTTCTTCAGTCTTGGACGTATGTAATAACCTTGATGTGGACCTCATTTTTAAGGCAAATTTTCTTGCAAGAAGATGGAAAACTACTTAGCGTTTTAAACTTGGTATTTTTATCGGTCTAATAATTATGAAAATGAGAAGCTTATGGAGATATTCATTCTTCTCACAAAAATAAAATAAGTAGAAACAAAAATAAGAAAATGGGAGCGAGAGGTTATTACACAAGTAACTTCCATGAGTAGTGTTGGCATCTAATTTCTAAATAGGTTGTGATCTCGTTCATAAGCTTAGTTTGGGAGCATGTGAAAAATCAAGGACGAAGAATTTTATCCTTATGGTCACTCCTCTATGAGTTGTGTTTCTACTCTATGACCCTAAAAATTATCGATAGATAATGATTGTCATCAAAAGCCGTCACTCGAATAATAAGAAAAATACAAAAATAGAATAAAAGGAAAATCGGGGAGTTTTCATAACATTGCATGAGGACATTGCAATACTTAGTCTGGGGGATTTTGGTATGTGCTTAAACACATACCATTTCTAGACCAAAACCGGACCAAAATAACCAAAAACCCGACCAAAATGCCAAAAGATATTGTGTTTTTGTGTTTTTGCATGTGCAGGGATGGATATCGTGAAAATTGACAAAAGACACAAGAAAATCAAGAAAACGAGCACGAGATACGAAAAGGCTCTGAACCGGAACCAGGAACAAAGAAAATGATCAAAAAGGCATCCAAGGTCCTCCATCTATCTGAAGTCGTCAACATTAACCCTTAGATTCAACTTTGATGAAATGGCTTCTTCAGTCCCTTGAAAATCAGAAGTTACATATCAAGTCCCTAGAATATTTTAAAACTTTTAAAAACCCTTAAGTCCTTAATTAATCTACCCGGAACCTCAACTTTAATCCTACATCTTTATTAAATCTTAAACCCAACCCACACATTTAAAATAACCCACCATCCCACCTTATCATACCCTTCGGCCCAACTTAAACCACAACCCAATCCGCCCACTTCACAAACCGGGTCAAACCTTACCCACTCGGTCAAAAGCTAAAAGATAAAAATAAAAACAACACACCTCACACTTCACTAACCTTATCTCTCTCCCACAAAAGAAATAAACCGATCCCCTTTTCTCCCAAGATGAACCCTAAATTTACCCACTCTTTAATTACCACAATTAAGGGTAATTAGGTCCTTTCGTACACTTGTCAGGCCTTGTCAGAGCGAACTAGCACATACGGGGACACATGGCAAGCTCTCATTGGTCCGAACACGCATCATCCTTGATCGTACGGTTAGCAAAGGTGGATTGAAGAAGCAAGGTAATCTAAGGGTGATGGAGGGCTCTCAAAGAAGCACATATTCACGCGGATCGCCAGCGTGGCAAAGACCCGAAGGTTCGGTTGAGGCTTATAAATAGAGGAGGGTTCTTCCCATTTGCGTATGTAATTTTTCTTTAGCAAAGTTATGCTGTCAAAATAGTTTTAGAATTGTAGTCTAGTTCGAATTGTATTTTCCTGTTTAAGTTTAATTCGATTTGATCATTGTAATTTTTTAAAGTTTGTAATGAAAAGTTTCAATTTGAGGTTGTTTTGGTTATCCGAATGCTCATTTAGTTTTTTTTTTATTTCAATATTTAGTTTAGTTGTTTGAAATCTCATTGTAATAATTAGTTGTTTGATTATCACAAAAGTTTTTTTTGTTGTTAATTCAATTTGTTTTATCACCAGATCATCACAAAAGAAAAGAAAAAAAAAAAAAAAAAAGAAAGAAAAAAATGTTGTTTAACTTTTGATCTCAGCTCATAATTGAGCTTGTTACTCTATTATACACCTTCATTAAGCTGTCTAGCTTATGTGAAGTTGTTTAACTACAAATTACTCAAATATCTCAAAAAGTCAATAAAAGTCAAACATATACATGATCCATGGTTATTGCTGGTTGGGAGAGATAGTCCAAGTGAAACTGGGAAGCATTTGGCCTGTCTAAAGACAGGCAAGCTTAGTGAACCTCCTCAATTGTTGCTGAGGAGGAAGAATTTGTGAGTATTTGATTATTTTTGGTTCCACTCAAGATTATTAGTTTAGATCTGTTATTTTCAGCTTAATTCTGTTTGATTCATGCTTGTTTAGTGTTTATTTGAGTAGATCTTTGACAATATAGTTAGTTTAATCTTTAGTTTATAATTTGAGGTTGAATTTGATTACTATTTCAAGTTTGAATTGATCATAATACTTGAATCTGAGTGCCTGTTGTTATAAGTAGTTGTTGATGATTATTCTGAGTTGTTTTGATGTTCCTGAATGATGATTGATGGTAGTTGATTGCTTATTTAAAACTGAGTAGTGATATTGTGTAGGTTCTTGTTAATCTAGCCTCTTTTAAAATTTTCTTTTACTGAGTAGTGATATTGTAGTGTTCTTGTTTTGAGATAGATGGTTTATTGGTCCTCTTTTGCCTCAAATTAGTTTTGTTAATTGTTAGTTGAAGTTTTAAAAGAAGAAAAACTAAAAAATTAGTGTAGTAAAATTAGCAGTCACCCAGGTTCGAACCCTGGTTGTGTGAGTTTAAAAATTGATTTTGTTTTTCTTTACTTTTATTATTTGCAAATTTGTCCCTTAGTTTCATTTAAATCCAAATCAGTCCTTTTCTTCCTTTTAAATCCGATTTCAGTTTAAATCAAGTTTCAGAGAAGTACAATTTAGTCCCTTTCTTTGTTTCAAAATGTTTTTAGTTTTAAACAATTTTCTGAATTTACAATTTAAGTCCCTTTAGTTTTTATAAATATTTTCTTAATTTTCTTTTATAGAATTAGTTTTATTTAAGTGCAGTTTTAGTCCCTTAGCTTTTTATATTTGCATTTTAGCTTTATAATTTCACTAATAGCTTTATAAATCTCGGGATTAGCCCGGGATTTGCTTTTATTTGAATTTTCTTTGTGTGCATTTATTTTAATAGCGTAGATTGCTTTTAAATTTTTCTTATTATAGTGTAATCAAATTCTAAAAAAAATAATCTTTCACGTCACTTATTCACTTCACATTTTTACGACACCGATTCGACAAATTCGCCGTCAAACCTTCGTTGGGAGAACGACCCGGGGAAATATTTTCACGAATATTTCTTTGGAAAAATAAAAATAAAAAAACATAACATCACCTTGCTTTATTCCTAATGACAATACCTATCTCATCCTTCTTATTTCTGAACACCCATTTTGTACCAATTGCCCACTTTCCCTTAGGCAAATCTACTAGAACCAAAACCTTTTGAAGCTTAAACTGTAAAAGCTCCTTTTGCATTGCTTCTACCCAGGATGGATCACTAAGAGCTTTACCAATTTTCTTGGGTTCTTCCTGAGATAAGAAACAGGCAAACAGACAAGTATGAAGGTCTTCATGTGTTTTCCCTTCATAAACAGCAGTAAGGAAACCTTGTTCATCTGTAGGCTGTGTCATTGTCATTCTTCTTGTCTTTACACCAGACTGAACATCAACAATCACAAGATCAAGTGAGCGATCTTTGTGAATTCTTGTATTTGGAGTTATAGGAGCTTGATAGGTGTTAGGCATGTTATTCAGATCCACTTTATCATGAGAAGAATCAGCATCAGTAGTAACTGTTGGGCTAGCAGTATGATCATTTGGCCCAGCAGTACTATCTTTTGGCTCAGCAATACTAACATCATTAGTACTGTCATTAGGATTCTCATGTTCTTCAACTCCACTTTCTTTGTTTCCATCTTCAGAACCCTTCTTTTCAGCATCATTAGAAGGTTCACCATCATTTGAAGATGAATTTAATATAGAACCATCCTTCCACAGTGGCATAATCATGTAGTCTTGACAAGATCCTGTCTCTATACTAGATTGTCCTGCATCAAAACTATCTTTTGTACCTGCAAAATCGTTAGAGTTTGTACCTGCAACAACTGGTACATAATTCATAGACTCTGTTAGCACATCAATATCAAACAACCACTTAGGACCTTCTTCTGCAACACTAGGCTTATTCTCCAAAAATTCCACATGCAAGTTTTCTTCTACCTTCCTGGTTCTAATGTTGTATACCCTAAAAGCCTTACTATTCATAGAGTACCCAGCAAAGAATCCATCATCAGACTTGTTGATGCAAATGATGTTCTAAAAAAGTTATTTATATCTTTCGATAACTTCACGTTTTAAGGATGACAAAATGTGAAAACACGTTACGTTAAAATTAACGTAAACAAGTTTTTAATCGAAAGATCCAATTTCTACGCAAATCACTCTAGGTATGCACAAACAAATTTACAACTTGACAAATGATCAAAGAAGTGAATTTGTGTTTAAAACTTCACATTTTTAATGTGACAAAATATTTTTTCAAAAATATACTTTACAAGTTATTTTTGAATAATTAAGAAATGTTTTATTGGAAAAATAAGTTCAAATAACACAACAACTATTCCCCCCCCCCCAAAATCAGCTCCAAACATCCCCAAATAAAATTTTACCACTAAAGACAAAAAGAGGAGCATTTTTGTCTGGCATGGTATCACTAAATTTAGTGGTACCGTGGGTGATTTAATGGTACCGTGTCCCCATAACAGCTAGAATTTTTCTGCCTATAAATACCAGCCCTCTTCACAGTTTTTTGGCATCCTTTTTCACACACAACTTTATGAGTTCAATAATCTCATCACATTTTCTCTTCTAGATCATTTAGTTTAGTTTTCTTTTATTTAAAGAGTGATCCAATCATCCAACCAAGTGATCACCTTCATTCCTCTTCTAGTACAAGAGAAGAACACAAGGTATCCAAGAAGATACAAAGTGTTGTAGTTGTAGTTAGAGCACTTGTAACATTTGTTACACACTTGATTGTATCTTTAAATACATCAAGTTCATTTTTTTTTTAGAGTTTGTGAGAGAAGATCATTGTGATCTTATTGAGATATTGCATATCTCTTGTAGCTTTTGAGCTAGTGTGTTGATCAAGTTGATTAAGGGTAGATCGGGTAGATCGAGTCTATTGTGTTGATTGTGTGAAGTAAAAAGGATCGGGTATGTTGATGCAAATAATGTTCTAAAAACGTTATTTCTATCTTTCGATAACTTCATGTTTTGAGGATGATAAAATGTGAAAACACGTTACGTTAAAATTAACGTAGACAAGTTTTTAGTCGAAAGATCCCATTTCTACACAAATCACTCAAGAATAAATTTACAACTTGACAAATGATCAAAGAAGTGAATTTGTGTTTTAGACATCACATTTTTATGTGACAAAACATTTCTTTCAAAAATATACTTTACAAATTATTTTTGAATAATTAAGAAATGTTTTAATGGAAAAATAAGTTCAAAATACATAACAGCTATTTTCCCCCCTAAATCAGCTCCAAACTTCCCCAAATAAGTTTTCACCAGAAAAGACAAAAAGATGAGCGTTTTTGTCTGGAACGGTACCACGGTACCACTAAATTTAGTGGTACCGTGTGTGGTTTAGTGGTGTCGTGTCCTTACAACGACCAGATTTTTTCTGCCTATAAATACCAGCCCACTTCATAGATTTTGGGCATCCTTTTTCACATAAAACTTTCTGAGTTTAATACTCTCTTCACATCTTCTCTTCTTGATCATTTAGTTTAGTTTTCTTTTGTTTAAGAGTGATCCAATAATCCTTCCAAGTGATCCTCTTCATTCCTCTTCAAGTGCAAGAGAAGAACAGAATGTATTCAAGTAGATACAAAGTGTTATAGTTGTAGGTAGAAGCACTTGTAACATTTGTTACACACTTGATTGTATCATAGTATACATCAAGATCATTTTTCTTTTGAGAGTTTGTGAGGAAAGATCATTGTGATCTTATAGAGATATTGAATATCTCTTGTAGCCATTGGGCTTGTGTGTTGATCAAGATTGATCAAGGGTTGATAGGATAGATTGAGTCAAGTGAGAGGTGATCATTGTGATCTTGTGAGATCTTGGGGATCTCTTGAGTCTTGTGTGTTGAGTGTGTGAAGTAGAAAGGATCGGGTAGATCGTGGTAGATTGGTGCTAGCTAAGATTAGCACTCGACATCTAGCTTAGTGTCGGAAATAGGATAAGCGACGTGTACGGTTTTCTCCGTCTAAAGGGAGGTTGTTGACATAGTGCTTGAAACTCTCGAGTGTGGTACTCGGGGAGTGGAGTAGGGCGAAGAAGAGCTTCGTAGCCGAACCACTATAAATCCTTTTGTCCCGGTTTGATCTTTCCATCTCTTCTCTTTACTTTCATTACTTATAATTAGTTAGTTTAGTGTGTTGTTCATATTGGTGTTGATTGATTGCACATAAGACTCGAATCAAAGTTTTTCATTACTAAAAGTTTTTTAGACAACTTAAAAACCGGTAAAAATATTCAACCCCCCTTCTAGTTTTCCACAATTGGTATCAGCAGCCACGTCAGTCAAGATTTTAAAGTAAATTGTATTTTAAAACTTGAATCGATCAATGGATTCCGACAAATATCTAGAAGGGCAATCTATGCAAAGACCAACACTTTTCGAAACCGATTGTTTTATTTATTGGAAAACAAGATTCGAAACGTATGTGAAATCAAAAGACATTGATCTTTGGCATGTTATTACCGAGGGTGACTTTCAACCGATTCAAAAGAATCCGGAAACTAGAAAGGACGAAATAGTTCCTTATGATAAACAAAGTGATGAACTTAAAAGAAAACTAGCCAAAAATAATGAGGCTAAAATGATGATTTACAATGCTTTGCCTAAAAAGGAATTTCAAAGATTTTTTATGTGTAATACGGCAAAAGATATTTGGAAAACTTTGTTAGTCACTCACCAAGGTAATAATCAAGTCAAAGAGAACATGATAGATCTTCTTGTTCAACAATGTGAACAATTTTCCATTTCGGAAGATGAATCAATAGATAATGCTTTTGCTAGATTTAATACTATTATCACTAGTCTTAAAGCTCTTGATGAAGGTTACTCTAGCAAGAATTATGTTAGGAAGTTCCTTAGGGCTTTACATCCTAATTGGAGAGCAAAGGTCACCGCCATTGAAGAGTCAAAGGACTTGGCGACATTATCACTCGATGAACTAATAGGAAACTTGAAAGTTCACGAGATGATAATCAAGAAAGACTCCGATATAGTCAAAGGCAAAAGCGAGAGAGTTAGATCTCTAGCATTGAAAGCCAAGAAGGAGTCTAGTGATGAGGAATGTTCGAGTTCCGATAGTGAAGATGAAGAGTATGCGTTAGCCGTTAGAGACTTTAAAAAGTTCTTTAGGAGAAGAGGTAGGTTCGTTAGGCAACCTCGTGATGACAAGAAGCCATCACAAAAGAACCGAGTTGAAAAGAAAGGGACAAGTGATAGGAAAATGTCCTAAACCACCGAGAACCAACAACCAAAGAGCTTTCATAGGAGGCTCTTGGAGTGATAGCGGTGAAGAAGAAGAGAAGAAGCCCAACGATGAAACATGCCTAATGGCTCAAGCTTCTAATGAGGTACATTCCGACTCTTCTTATTATAGTGATGATAATTCGTCAATAGATGACAATAGATTACATGACGAATATAATAAACTATGCGAAGTAAGTTCTAAAATTTTAGGTAGAAACAAAACACTAAAATTAAAATTGCATGAACTTGAAGTGCAAGTTTTAGAACTAAAGGATCAAGTCAAAAGACTTGAGAAAAATAAAGAAGTAGACGTAGAATGTAAGTCATGCATAAGTCTTCAAGTAGAGAATGAGAAACTCAAAGAAAATGCTTTGAGAATCATTAAGTTTGAAAAAGGAACAAAGACACTTAATGACATACTTGAAAACGTTAGGAATGGTCAACATACCAAAGCGGGCTTAGGATTTGACCCAAATAAAGCTTCGACAGGTAAAACGAAACAAGTAAAATTTGTCAAATCCTCAAGTTCTGTCGAACAGGTGGACGGTACCACTAAAGGTACAGACGGCACCACTAAAATTAGTGGTACCGTGGTACCGTCGGGTACTGGAGACAGAACTGGGTCGAAATTAAAAAATAATTCAAGCCCTAAACCAAGTCACATAGTTGTAAATGGCACCAAAGTACCTATTGCTAGTATAAAGGAAGTCAAAAGCTTTTACAAACCCTTGTCAAACCCCGGGCCTGGATTTGTAAAACCCGACACTAGGTCAAAGACTCCACCACCTAGAAAAAGAAATATTCCTAAACCTCAGTCAAGAACTCCTCTACCGAGAGGTAACTCTAGAAGACAAAGTTATCCAAGTAACTATCCCGTAACTTGGAATAACCGTCAACTACAAAGTTACTTACCATGGGAAATTTGTCCTCCGTTCCAACATCCTAACCAAATGCAACTAATGCATGTGATGTTTAATGCTAAAAACTTTGGACCCATGAGATATTAGGGACCAAATGTTTGAATGTTTGTCTTATTCAATAGATATGCTTGGGAATCGACTTGGAGCCTGACGAATGGGTCAAGGATAGTGGATGCACTAATCATATGACGGGTAACCGAAGTCTATTCTCATCATACAAGGCATACAACGGAGGTAATGTTACTTTCGGTAGCAAACTTAAGGGCAACATCATAGGCAAATGTACGATTACTCAAAACTCCCTCACTATTAGAAATGTTGAGCACGTAGATAACTTAGGATTTAACTTGCTTAGCATTAGTCAAATGGTAGACAATAAGTGTAGAGTCATATTCTCCGAAGAAGGTAGTGAGATCATTAAGAATGGTCAAACCATAGGCAAAGGAGTTAGGAGAAATGGATTATTTTTTATGAAAATAGGAAATAAGCCTCAGGATAAGATTTGCTTAGCAACCATAGATGATAATTCCACTCTATGGCATAGGAGATTAGGCCACGCCAATATGCGTTTGATACAATCGTTGGCGTCTAAGGAACTAGTTAGAAACCTACCTAAGATTAAGTTTGATAAACACTTTTGTGACGCTTGTAAAGTTGGAAAACAAGCTCACTCTAGTCACAAAGCTAAGAATATGGTCTCGACCTCTAGATGCCTAGAACTCCTTCATATGGACTTATTTGGTCCATCTGCCGTACGGAGTTATGGAGGAAATTACTACACATTAGTAATAGTTGATGACTACTCTAGGTATACTTGGACTAGATTTCTTAAGAATAAGACACAAGCTTTTGAGGAATTCGAAATCTTTAGTAAGAAAGTCCAAAATCAACTAGGGTGTACAATAGTTTATATTAGGACGGATCATGGTCGGGAATTTGATAATGAAGTGCAATTTGGAGTATATTGTGATGCTAATGGTATTACACACAATTTCTCGGCTCCACGCACTCCACAATCAAATGGGGTAGTTGAGCGGAAAAATCGTACTCTACAAGAGATGAGTAGAACGATGTTGAATGAACAATCAATTCCGCAAAAGTTTTGGTGTAATGCGGTGGACACCTCAACTTACATACTTAATAGGATTCTAATTAGACCTATCTTAGGAAAAACACCTTATGAAATCATGAAAGGTAGAAAACCTACTCTTGACTACTTTAGAGTGTTTGGAAGCAAGTGCTTCATACTAAAGACTAAAGACTACCTCACCAAGTTTGACCCAAAGTCTTACGAAGGTGTTTTCCTAGGTTACTCCCAAAATAGTAAAGCCTATGTTGTCCTAAACAAGGAAACAATAAAATTCGAAGAGTCACTCAACGTGACATTCGATGAAAGTCCTCCACCAACTAAGACATCACCCTTGGTGGATGATGACTTAGATGAGGATGAAGCCATTAAGGTTAATGGCAAGAAAACCTTAGAAGATGACATTGAGGATGAAATAGTTGAAGTTGACGAGGTTGTCAACATTAAGTAATCCAAGAACCATCCTATTGAAAATGTCATAGGAAACCTAAACCAAAGAACCCTTAGGTCACAAGCTCAAAACAAAAGTAATTTCTTTTGTTTTATATCAACTGTAGAACCTAAGAATGTCGGTGAAGCGATTAAGGATGAAAGCTGGGTAGTAGCCATGCAAGAGGAGCTTAATCAATTCACCGCAAACCAAGTTTGAGATTTAGTACCTCCACCTAAGAATCAAACCATCATAGGAACTAAGTGGGTGTTTAGGAATAAACTCGACGAAAATGGCGTCGAAACTAGGAATAAGGCAAGGTTGGTAGCACAAGGCTATAACCAACAAGAAGGAATAGATTACGATGAAACCTATGCACCCGTAGCTAGATTAGAGTCTATTAGAATACTCCTTGCCTATGCTTGCGCCTTAGACTTTAAGTTATACCAAATGGATGTGAAAAGTACATTCCAAAATGGTTATAACAACGAGGAGGTATATGTTGCACAACCTCCGGGATTCATTGATTTCGAGAAACCGAATCATGTTTATAAACTCAAGAAAGCACTCTATGGTCTCAAACAAGCTCCTAAAGCTTGGTACGATAGACTAAAGGCATTCTTGATTGAACATGAATATACCATGGGAGTGGTTGACAACACACTTTTCATGAAGAAACGTAATTCACATCTCATCATTGTTCAAATATATGTCGACGGCATCATATTTGGCTCAACTTGTCCAGAACTGTGTGATGATTTCTCTAAGATCATGCGTGACGAGTTTGAGATGAGCATGATGGGCGAATTAAATTTCTTCCTTGGTTTACAAATAAAACAAATGGAAGATGGTATCTTCTTTAATCAATCTAAGTATAGTAAGGAGATGCTTAAGAAATTTAGTTTAGAAGAGTCTAATCCCATGAAAACTCCCATGTCCACGGAAATCAAACTCACGAGAGATGAAGAAGGTGAGTCCGTAGATAGCACTAAGTATAGAGGTATGATAGGAAGTTTATTATATCTCACGGCAAGTAGGCCCGACATCATATTTAGTGTCTGCCTTTGTGCTCGCTTCCAAGAGGATCCCAAAACCTCTCACCTTGAAGCGGTTAAGCGTATCTTCCAATACATTAAAGGCACTATACACTTGGGATTATTCTATCCCAAGGGGACTGGTGTAGAAACTGTTGTCTATGCCGACTCTGATCATGCGGGAGATTATGTGGATCGAAAAAGCACGAGTGGCGTTTGTACCTTCATGGGTTGTTGTCTAACTTCTTGGTTCTCCAAGAAACAAACGGCTCTTGCTATCTCCATGACCGAAGCCGAGTATGTAAGCACCGGAAAGGCATTTCAACAAGCACTATGGATGAAACAAGCCCTCAATGACTATGACATCTGTAAAACCCTAAAATCTAAAACGTGTAAAATGACCAAAATGCCCCTGCAAGTTTAAAAATTTATTTAAAGCTTATAAAGTATCAAATAAATCCCAAACTTCTGGCAATGCATAAGTTATGATTCCAAATAATTTTGACAACTTCATTTAACATTTATACAAATTACAAAATGACTAAAATACCCCTATATGAACCGAATTAATTTATATTAATATTATGTTTAATTAAAAAGATTTAAAATGGAGCAAATTAGGAAATAATCAATCATCATCATGGCCAAACCAATATTACCGAAATTTTGGGTCCAAGCCCTCCCCTATGACTCGGCAACCCTCCATTTATTTCATCCTCATCTCATTTTTTTTTCTCTAAAACCAAAACCGATCCATTCAAGAAACCCTAAAACACAAAGAAATTCGTACCCTCCTCATCCGATTTTTCCAAAGCTAAAGATCATTTTTCCTGTGTTCTTGGTCACCATTAGAAGGCTAGAAAAATTGTTTTGAAGTGGTTTGTGGCCGGATTCGATCCAAGTGAAATATTCCTTGTCGCACCATAGTTTTCAAGGTAAATCACAAATCAATTCGTGTGAGCCTTGTAAAATTCGTTTATCATTTTTCTTATGATCCTCATATCGTATATGCTCTGTGAAAAATATTGGCAAGGTCGTGGAGAAGCTCTTGGAGTCGTATTGGAATTTTGGTTCGATTTGCCTATACGCGTGCAAAACAATTCGTGTAGCCTTGTTCTTACGTTCGAATCTCTTCGTGGTATTTTTATCTGATCTTATATGTCCTAAGAACATCAAATAAAATGTTTATACCATACCATGCTTGATCTATAACCTATATGAAAAATAAATCTTCAAACGTGTGTAAAATTATAAAACATGGCTTGCGATTTATAAAGGCTTCGAATTAATTTTATTCATGTGTAATATAATCATATATGATCTAGAAAAATGTTGGAAAGAATTTTCGTGGCTTGGATCTTGAGTTTTCGAATTATTGATTTAATCGGATTTTGAGTATAAATCGTATAAAAAGAAAAAAATCCATACGATTTGAATAAAAGGATTTAGGGCTTGTTCTAGCAATGATTAATGATGTTTAATGATGAGGTTATGATTAAAAATAGATTGGATGTGTTAGGGTTTGAAATCATGTGGTTAAAAGGTTATACGATTTAGTGTTTAAATGTTAGGGGGTGTTTTGTAATTTTTAAAACTCAAGGGTTATTTTTAGAACTTAATTTGGACTGCATATTATTCGAATAAAATATAAGTTGGGGGTGCCATGTGTAAATTTTATGTTTTAAAGGATTAAAATGTATTTATTACTTAATTAGGGTTCGGATTGTAAATAATTAAAATAGAGGGACTAAACATGTAAATTCTGGAAAGTTGGGGTCGAATGGAGTAATAAAATATATTCAGGGGGTTATGTGTCATTTTGGTAATTTAATGGCTTAATATGTAATTATTGAAAATTAAAAGTTGGAATTGTGATTTAAGGGATTAAATATGTAACTTTGATAACTTGAGGGACTTGATGTGTAAATTATAAATACTTAAGGGTAGATTCGTATAATATGATAAAATAAGTGACCATTGTGTAATTTTGATAAACTAAGGGTCTAATGTGTAATTATGGATATTATAAGGTTTAAAATGTAAATTATATAACTTAAGGGTGTAAAGTGTAAAATTGGGAAACTTGAGGGACTGAAATTGTTAACTTGATAAATATGGATTCAAAACAGATTATTTGGGATATTTTCATGTTTGAACTTTAACTTTGATATAATTACACTTAAAACCCTAATTTATGCAAAGTTGTCATAAGTAACCCTAAACTTTTGTGACTTGTTAAAATCCACTCTAAAACCATAATATGATTCATTAACGACTTAACCTTAATGAGAATATGGAAATCTTACTAATTATGGAAACTTTCTAATTATGGAAACTTTCTAAAAGTAGAAACTTACTAAATATGGAAACCTGCTAAAAATGGAAAGTTACTTAAAATGGAAAGGTTTGTAATTCTTTTCTACCCCTCTAGGTGTGAAGAAGGAGAGGACCTGATCTTTTCATCTTATTCATTTCTGGTTGTGTTTGCTTTTGGAATAAGGTACAGATATTCTGCTTCTTGAATGAGGAGCCTTCGCTCTCACTTTATTTTCGTATTAGGGTTTCCCATGCCATTGCTATGATTCCCCACTTTGATTGTGAACCTTTGATATATGAACCTTTTGGCAATTGGGACCCTTAGCATTTGAACTTTGAGATTTGAACTTTTGATATGAACTCTTTAATATGAACCTTTGACATGGACTTGACATTTGGACTATGACATTTGAGCCTTTGACCTTTGACCCCAGTTTGACACTACGAGCCAAATTTGTTTCCTAGCCATGAAGGTAACATGGCCGTGCCTTTGATGCACCACTGGCATGACTAGTGTGTAGCCCTAGTGATTTGGTTACACCGTCCCCATTTGATTTGATATGAGCTCACTTTGATATGATTTGATATGGCCAATATGATTTGTTTGGGGGGGCGAATGGATGCATCCTAGATTTGATTTGTATGTGATTTGATATATTTGTATTTGGTGACTGATGATGGGTGCAATCCACGTCTTTCACAAGATTTGGGAGCTGATCACTCCAATTTGATACATGAGGACACCCCTCATATTATCTGGTTACTATAGAGGCATCCCCTCTGGACTACTACAGGATTTGGATATTTGATTTGTTTGGGCTCGTGGTGGATTACTGTCCTAACCTTTATTCTTGTACCTTATTTATATCTCTTTCATTATGCTTCGCTTGTTCATTTCCGTTTATTATATATCTGTTCACTGGGCTTTTTAAGCTCAGCCGCACGTTTTCTTTTCGTGTGCGGCAGGTATCTAAGCTAGGAGCTTTGGGATTATGCTTTGGATGGGATGAGAGTTAGATGGAGCTTTGACCTTAGATGACCACCTTTATCTTATGACTTTGTTTTGGACATGGATTTCCTTTGTATTCGTACTTTTGGATTATTTTCCTTTCTGTGAACTTATGTACTATTCAAGTCGTGTTGACTTGACTTTCTCTTATTTATTTATTAAGACTTCCGCTGTGTGTTTATGTATGCTTTGATTTGTCGCCATAATGTGATACTTCTACCCTTGTCGGGTTGGGGTGTTACAATTATGGTATCAAAGCCAGGTTGCGACCTGTAGTACATAAGCATGGCCTGTGAGTCTTATGGACCCTAGGATTTGACCCTTAAGGCTTAAGTTTTGACTGGTGAGGTTCTGGGTAGACATTAGGATTCTGTTTCGTCTTTCCTTTCGTGCCTATTTTCCTATTTTGCTAATCGTTTTCGAAATCGTTCAGATGGTGAATACGCGAACAGGTGCTGGTGGTGATGCCCCTGATTTTCAGGCCATGATAGCAGAAGCTTTGGCCAACGCTCTTCCTAACTTGGTGACTCAGATCACCAACAATATTCAGAATGGGGCAGGTTCTTCCGGAGGTGGTGGTGCAGGTTCAGGTCCAGGTAGTGGTGGTGGAGGTGCTCCACCAGTTGGTATCCATGTTTGGATTGAGAGGTTTAACAAGCTCGAACCCCTCTCTTTCCGGTCAGCTGCCATCCCCACTGAGGCAGAAGACTGGATTATCCACATGGAAAAGATGTTTAAGGTTTTGGGTTGTCCAGATGAGTTTAAGACGAGATTGGCTGCATTTAAGTTTGAAGGCGATGCACAGAGCTGGTGGACAGCTTATGTTCAGGCTCAGGAGCAGGGTTTTGAGGAGACTTGTACTTGGGAGGATTTTATGGGTATCTTTTATAAGCAGTACATTCCAGTGGCGGAACAGCAGCGATATGAGCGGGAGTATGGGAACATCCGTCAGGGGGACCGGGAGACGACTGGGGAATTTATGCAGCGGTTTATGAGGCTGGCCAGTTTTGTCGGGCCAGAGATTACGGGAGATGCTTACCGTCAGGCTAAGACATTTAAGTGGGCGTTAAAGAAATGGATATTGGACCGTATCGTAAATACGCATTATGATGATGTGGCCGCGGTTGCGAACGACGCTCGCAACATTGAGATGTTGCATAGTGATGGTAGTGGTTTCAATAAGCGTGATAGGGATGGTAACCGTGTGCATTTCAGAGGACAGAGTCAGCAGGGACAAGGTCAGGATTTCAGAGGTCGGCAGGACCAGGCATCCGAGCAGAGAGGTAGACAGGACCATAGGTATGATCAGCGTGGTCGCCAGGACCGGGACTACAGTCAGAGGCGACAGGATTCTCGGGGCTATGATAGACAGGTTTCTGGGAGGAGTGGGTACAACAACAACAACAACCCACGTCAGTATAGTGATCAGACTACTCGGGGTGCTCAGTCGGGTTATCAGTCAGGTTCTTCTGGACAGAGGAGGACTAGTGAAGTATTACCTCCTCCGCCTCTTTGTTCCACAAGTGGAAAGCCTCATCCGGGGCCATGTCACAGGGTTACTGGTGGTTGCTTCACATGCGGGTCTCTTTCTCATAAGGTGAAGGACTGCCCACAGGGAAAGCAGGTTGTTCCATCAGGTTCGGGTAGGCCAGCTCCTACTACTGGTCGGGTTTATTCTCTCACACGTGATTAGGCGGCAGGCACGTCAGGTACCATTACCGGTTATCTTTATATTGGAGATCGTATTGTTTTTGCTTTATTTGACACCGGTGCTACACATTCTATAATATCTAATACGCTTGCCAAGAAAATAAAAGTAACTCCAACACCATTGAATAATCTTATATCTATCTCTACTCCTATGAAAACCCAAGTCACCATCGATTGTGAATATGTAAATTGTCCGCTAAGATTTGATGATTGTGTTCGTCCGGCTAATTTGCTTCCCCTCGATATGATTGACTTTGATATAATTTTGGGTATGGACTGGTTGTCTTTCCATAAGGCCACCATCGACTGTCATGCCAGAAGTGTAAGTTTTGGCGATATTCATCATCCGGATTTTGTGTATCACGGTTCTCAGCCTTTGAAATCTGTTAAACTTATTTCTGCTATGAAAGCGCGGACTCTAATCTCTCATGGTTGCCAAGGGTTTTTGGCCTCTGTTAAAGATACGTCTTCTCAGGGACCTGATGTTAGTAGTGTTCCCATTGTTCGGGAGTTCGCTGATGTCTTTCCCGAAGAACTTCCTGGTCTTCCTCCCACCAGAGAAGTTGAATTCAGTATTGATCTAGTTCCCGGTGCTGAGCCTATCTCTAAGGCTCCATACCGAATGGCTCCCGTTGAACTCAAAGAATTGAAAGTACAGTTAGAGGAGTTATTGGAAAACGGTTTTATTCGTCCGAGTGTTTCTCCCTGGGGCGCTCCTGTGCTGTTTGTGAAAAAGAAGGATGGTAGTATGCGCCTTTGCATTGATTACCGGGAACTCAACCGCATTACTATCCGTAACCGCTATCCCCTTCCGCGCATCGACGATTTGTTTGATCAATTACAAGGGGCAAAGCATTTCTCTAAGATTGATTTGAGATCGGGTTACCATCAGCTTCGTGTGAGGGAACAAGATGTTCCCAAGACTGCCTTTCGCACCCGCTATGGTCATTACGAATTCCTGGTTATGCCTTTCGGCTTGACCAATGCTCCGACCGTTTTTATGGACCTTATGAACCGGGTTTTCCATGAGTTTCTCGATAAATTTGTCATTGTCTTCATCGATGATATTCTTGTCTATTCGAAATCTAAGGAGGAGCACGAACAGCATCTTCGGACTGTGTTGGAGATTCTTAGACAGAAGAAGTTGTACGCGAAGTTTTCTAAGTGTGAATTCTGGTTAAGTCAGGTCGCTTTTCTAGGTCACATTGTTTCTGCGGAAGGTATCACTATGGACCCAGCGAAGGTCGAGGCTATCACTAAATGGCCTAGACCTACAAATGTG
Source organism: Artemisia tridentata subsp. tridentata (assembly GCA_021014915.2). Lineage (NCBI taxonomy): Eukaryota > Viridiplantae > Streptophyta > Magnoliopsida > Asterales > Asteraceae > Artemisia > Artemisia tridentata. The sequence continues at coordinate 446,775,453 of CP139509.1, read as the reverse complement.
ACTGAGGTGAGAAGTTTTCTGGGACTCGCGGGTTATTATCGTCGTTTCGTTGAGGGTTTCTCGCGGCTGGCTTTGCCGTTGACACAGTTGATGAGAAAAGGGGAGAAATTTGTATGGACTGAGGAGAGGGAAAACAGTTTTGAGGAGCTTAAGCAGAGATTAGTGTCGGCACCTATTCTGACTCTTCCGTCCGGTTCGGGTGGTTTCCAGATTTATAGTGATGCATCTAAAAAGGGTTTGGGTTGCGTTTTAATGCAGCACGGGAAAGTCATCGCCTATGCTTCGAGGCAACTGAAGCCGTATGAAGAGAATTATCCGACACACGATTTGGAATTGGCTGCAGTGGTTTTCGCTCTTAAGATATGGCGGCATTATCTATACGGCGAGTCATGTGACATTTTCACCGACCACAAAAGCCTTAAATATATTTTCACGCAGAAGGAGCTCAATATGAGACAGAGGCGATGGTTGGAACTCCTGAAAGATTACGATACCCACATCCAGTATCATCCCGGCAAGGCAAATGTTGTTGCCGACGCTCTTAGCCGGAAGTCGGGTATGGTCGCTAGTCTAAATTTTGAGCCTCGGATTCTAAATGATTTGGAGATTCTAGATGTTGAGTTTTGTGTTCGGGGTTGTGACGGTTACTGGGCTAGTCTAAAGGTTGAGTCCAATCTCATCCTGCGGATTAAAGAAGCCCAGAAAGATGACGGTGAACTCTGGGCTATTGTGCAGAATGTGGAAGATGGAAAGCAATCTGAATTTCGGGTTGATGAGTTTGGTGTGGTATGGTTCGAGGATCGTCTGTGTGTTCCTAACGATCCTGATTTGCGAGAGGCTGTTTTGTCAGAGGCGCATAGTTCTCCCTTTACTATACATCCGGGTTCCACCAAGATGTATCGAGATCTGAAGCAGCACTTCTGGTGGAGCGGCATGAAACATGATGTGGCATCTTATGTAGCTAGGTGTTTGACTTGTCAGCAGGTCAAGATCGAGCACCAGAGAGCCAGTGGATTTTTACAGCCGTTAGATATTCCGACCTGGAAGTGGGAGGAAATTTCTATGGATTTCGTATCGGGTTTGCCACTTACCAGAAAGAAACATGATGCGATTTGGGTGGTCGTCGATCGACTAACCAAGTCGGCTCATTTTCTACCCATCCGTATGGATTATAGTGTCAGCAAACTGGCAGAGATTTTTGAGCAGGAGATAGTTAGACTGCACGGTATGCCTACTGCTATTATTTCAGATAGGGATCCAAGTTTTACTTCCCGGTTTTGGAAAGGACTGCACAGAGCTTGGGGTGCACAACTTAAGTTCAGTACGGCTTTTCACCCTCAGACAGATGGTCAGTCAGAGCGGACCATTCAGACATTGGAGGATATGCTGAGGGCATGTGCGTTAGAGTGGACGGGTAGTTGGGACGAGTATCTTTGTTTAATAGAGTTCGCTTACAACAACAGCTGGCATGCTAGTATTCGGATGGCCCCTTTCGAGATGTTGTATGGACGGAAATGTAGAGCACCCGTTTGTTGGAACGAAGTGGGAGAGCGTGCTATCGAGGGCCCGGAGTTGTTTCAGATCACGAATGAGAGGGTAGATGTTGCTAGGGAGAAGTTGAAGGAAGCTCGGGCTCGTCAGAAAAGTTATGCGGATAAGCACCGTCGTGATTTGGAGTTTCAGGTTGGCGATCGGGTATTCCTTAAGGTTTCACCGTTTCGGGGAGTCAAGCGATTTGGAATCAAGGGCAAGCTGAGTCCTCGATTCATCGGACCATTCGAGATCCTGGAACGTATTGGAGAGGTTTCATACCGTTTAGCTCTACCTCCCCAGCTTTCGCATGTGCATGATGTATTCCATGTATCTCTTCTACGGGGATACAACTATCATCCTCTTCATGTGGTATCTTATCCTTTCGATCAGATTCAGCCGGATATGTCTCTTCCGGAGGAGCCGGAAGCGGTTCTGGATCGCCAAGAGCGAGTTATGAGACGTAAAGTCATCCCGTTCGTTAAGATTCTTTGGCGGCACCACCCAGAGCGGGAAGCTACCTGGGAGACCGAGGAGTCTATTCGAGCTAGTTATCCTCATTTTGTATTCTGATCTGGTATGTTTCTATTTTGTTTCCGTTCCGTTTCAGTTCTACTTCTTTGCAAATTTCGAGGACGAAATTTTTCGTTTAGAGGGGAAGAGTTGTAAAACCCTAAAATCTAAAACGTGTAAAATGACCAAAATGCCCCTGCAAGTTTAAAAATTTATTTAAAGCTTATAAAGTATCAAATAAATCCCAAACTTCTGGCAATGCATAAGTTATGATTCCAAATAATTTTGACAACTTCATTTAACATTTATACAAATTACAAAATGACTAAAATACCCCTATATGAACCGAATTAATTTATATTAATATTATGTTTAATTAAAAAGATTTAAAATGGAGCAAATTAGGAAATAATCAATCATCATCATGGCCAAACCAATATTACCGAAATTTTGGGTCCAAGCCCTCCCCTATGACTCGGCAACCCTCCATTTATTTCATCCTCATCTCATTTTTTTTCTCTAAAACCAAAACCGATCCATTCAAGAAACCCTAAAACACAAAGAAATTCGTACCCTCCTCATCCGATTTTTCCAAAGCTAAAGATCATTTTTCCTGTGTTCTTGGTCACCATTAGAAGGCTAGAAAAATTGTTTTGAAGTGGTTTGTGGCCGGATTCGATCCAAGTGAAATATTCCTTGTCGCACCATAGTTTTCAAGGTAAATCCCAAATCAATTCGTGTGAGCCTTGTAAAATTCGTTTATCATTTTTCTTATGATCCTCATATCGTATATGCTCTGTGAAAAATATTGGCAAGGTCGTGGAGAAGCTCTTGGAGTCGTATTGGAATTTTGGTTCGATTTGCCTATACGCGTGCAAAACAATTCGTGTAGCCTTGTTCTTACGTTCGAATCTCTTCGTGGTATTTTTATCTGATCTTATATGTCCTAAGAACATTAAATAAAATGTTTATACCATACCATGCTTGATCTATAACCTATATGAAAAATAAATCTTCAAACGTGTGTAAAATTATAAAACATGGCTTGCGATTTATAAAGGCTTCGAATTTATTTTATTCATGTGTAATATAATCATATATGATCTAGAAAAATTTTGGAAAGAATTTTCGTGGCTTGGATCTTGAGTTTTCGAATTATTGATTTAATCGGATTTTGAGTATAAATCGTATAAAAAGAAAAGAAATCCATACGATTTGAATAAAAGGATTTAGGGCTTGTTCTAGCAATGATTAATGATGTTTAATGATGAGGTTATGATTAAAAATAGATTGGATGTGTTAGAGTTTGAAATCATGTGGTTAAAAGGTTATACGATTTAGTGTTTAAATGTTAGGGGGTGTTTTGTAATTTTTAAAACTCAAGGGTTATTTTTAGAACTTAATTTGGACTGCATATTATTCGAATAAAATATAAGTTGGGGGTGCCATGTGTAAATTTTATGTTTTAAAGGATTAAAATGTATTTATTACTTAATTAGGGTTCGGATTGTAAATAATTAAAATAGAGGGACTAAACATGTAAATTCTGGAAAGTTGGGGTCGAATGGAGTAATAAAATATATTCAGGGGGTTATGTGTCATTTTGGTAATTTAATGGCTTAATATGTAATTATTGATAATTAAAAGTTGGAATTGTGATTTAAGGGATTAAATATGTAACTTTGATAACTTGAGGGACTTGATGTGTAAATTATAAATACTTAAGGGTAGATTCGTATAATATGATAAAATAAGTGACCATTGTGTAATTTTGATAAACTAAGGGTCTAATGTGTAATTATGGATATTATAAGGTTTAAAATGTAAATTATATAACTTAAGGGTGTAAAGTGTAAAATTGGGAAACTTGAGGGACTGAAATTGTTAACTTGATAAATATGGATTCAAAACAGATTACTTGGGATATTTTCATGTTTGAACTTTAACTTTGATATAATTACACTTAAAACCCTAATTTATGCAAAGTTGTCATAAGTAACCCTAAACTTTTGTGACTTGTTAAAATCCACTCTAAAACCATAATATGATTCATTAACGACTTAACCTTAATGAGAATATGGAAATCTTACTAATTATGGAAACTTTCTAATTATGGAAACTTTCTAAAAGTAGAAACTTACTAAATATGGAAACCTGCTAAAAATGGAAAGTTACTTAAAATGGAAAGGTTTGTAATTCTTTTCTACCCCTCTAGGTGTGAAGAAGGAGAGGACCTGATCTTTTCATCTTATTCATTTCTGGTTGTGTTTGCTTTTGGAATAAGGTACAGATATTCTGCTTCTTGAATGAGGAGCCTTCGCTCTCACTTTATTTTCGTATTAGGGTTTCCCATGCCATTGCTATGATTCCCCACTTTGATTGTGAACCTTTGATATATGAACCTTTTGGCAATTGGGACCCTTAGCATTTGAACTTTGAGATTTGAACTTTTGATATGAACTCTTTAATATGAACCTTTGACATGGACTTGACATTTGGACTATGACATTTGAGCCTTTGACCTTTGACCCCAGTTTGACACTACGAGCCAAATTTGTTTCCTAGCCATGAAGGTAACATGGCCGTGCCTTTGATGCACCACTGGCATGACTAGTGTGTAGCCCTAGTGATTTGGTTACACCATCCCCATTTGATTTGATATGAGCTCACTTTGATATGATTTGATATGGCCAATATGATTTGTTTGGGGGGCGAATGGATGCATCCTAGATTTGATTTGTATGTGGTTTGATATATTTGTATTTGGTGACTGATGATGGGTGCAATCCACGTCTTTCACAAGATTTGGGAGCTGATCACTCCAATTTGATACATGAGGACACCCCTCATATTATCTGGTTACTATAGAGGCATCCCCTCTGGACTACTACAGGATTTGGATATTTGATTTGTTTGGGCTCGTGGTGGATTACTGTCCTAACCTTTATTCTTGTACCTTATTTATATCTCTTTCATTATGCTTCGCTTGTTCATTTCCGTTTATTATATATCTGTTCACTGGGCTTTTTAAGCTCAGCCGCACGTTTTCTTTTCTTGTGCGGCAGGTATCTAAGCTAGGAGCTTTGGGATTATGCTTTGGATGGGATGAGAGTTAGATGGAGCTTTGACCTTAGATGACCACCTTTATCTTATGACTTTGTTTTGGACATGGATTTCCTTTGTATTCGTACTTTTGGATTATTTTCCTTTCTGTGAACTTATGTACTATTCAAGTCGTGTTGACTTGACTTTCTCTTATTTATTTATTAAGACTTCCGCTGTGTGTTTATGTATGCTTTGATTTGTCGCCATAATGTGATACTTCTACCCTTGTCGGGTTGGGGTGTTACAATTATGGTATCAAAGCCAGGTTGCGACCTGTAGTACATAAGCATGGCCTGTGAGTCTTATGGACCCTAGGATTTGACCCTTAAGGCTTAAGTTTTGACTGGTGAGGTTATGGGTAGACATTAGGATTCTGTTTCGTCTTTCCTTTCGTGCCTATTCTAGTCTAGGTTCTCCTCGTCAAAAGAATTTATTAGGTATAAATTCTTTCCTCGTGTCAAAAAGTCTCACTAAAACAGCGAGACTTATTCGTCAAAAATCAAAATGGGACGAAATTTCATCCCATCAGATCACGGCTCCACTAAAAGTGGCACGGCACCATTAAATTTAATGGTACCGTGTATCTGATACATCCCATTTTTCAGTCCTCTCTTCCCACATCACTCAGTTTTCAACTTTCCCAACTTCTGCAACTGCTATCAAAACCAAACCTCACAACCCAAAGTTCAATTACACCCCTTCAAGATCATATTCAAGACATTGATTTTCAAGATTATCAATCACTTCCACTTTTTCTACATAAATTGTAAGTTATCTTACTCTAATTTTCCTTAATTTTGAGTCTAGGGTTTGTTCATGCATAAAAATTGAATTGGGGTTTTTCAATTTTAATTGAGTCCATATGAAATTAGGACTAAGATTAGGCAATGTATAACCCTCATGATTCCCTTAACTTAGGATTTGCATAAACCCATACACTTTAGTCCAAATTTTGCTTTTAAGCAATTAGATTTAAGAGGAATCATGATTAGGATAATGGTTATTGCATTAAGAGTCTTTAACATTAACATCTTTCAAACTTAAAACTTTTGGCGCCAAAACATTGAAGTCGCCAAACACCCCAATTCCATTGTTTTCGAAAACTTTCACGAAACTAGGATCATGAAACATTTTTCATGCATTGTTGATACAAACTAAAAACGCTTTCTCATGCATACATGATCTCACGAATATTGATCAAATTACATAATCAATATGTACTTTTCGACATATTTGCTTGAGCAAAAGTAAAATTAGGAGTGTTTGGGTAATCTCATTATTTTCTAAAGTCGAGATTACCGCACCTCCACATAGTTTGCATATAGGCACACACTAGGCACAAGTCTTTAATGCAACTACTCTCAATTCTAATTTTTCCTAAAATTTTCTAATAGGAAACAAAAATGTCTCATGAGTATGATTTTGATCATCTTCTAACCAATACCTATACACCCGAAATCTCTCGTGAACCCACAACACTCGGTAACCACATTCGTGCCTATGTCAATCTTGAAACCCGTCGGTTTCATGAAGGTCGAGTCGTTGATCCATCCCTAGTTCATCATCGGGATATCAACACTTCATTTAGAGCTATAGGATTCGATTGTTTGCTTCACATAAACGAGCACATTTGTCCTCGCTTTGTGTTGGAGTTCTTTCGACAAGTTGAACTCGTACGTAACGAGGATCAAACTTTGTCACTTTGGTTTTGGGTCCGAAATTTCAAATTCGTCCTAAGTCTTGAGCAATTTGCTCAAATTCTCTGAATTTCCAATCATGGGCAATGTGCCTATACTGAAGATTGGTGTCTTGAGTCCCTCTTCAACTATCGTGAAGAGGATAGTCCGTATTGTTCCTACATACCCTCTCCAGCCGAACTCACCAAACTCATTCGTACTCATAAGTACTCCTCTTACCCAAATCCAACGAAAATTCGTTTGGAAGAGGTTCATTATGAACTACTTTCTTGGGCAGTCATCCTGCGAGAAAATGTTCTAAGTCTAACAGGAAATCGTGAGCAACTTCCGGCGTGTTGTGCTCATATGATTTACTGTCTCCTAACCCAAAACACCTACACCTCTCTATATTGGGAATGTACATCATCTCAAGGAAATCATGATGATAGTTCAGTGTCATGCTATGATGTTTCGTCGAGTGATGATGAATGAGGGTGTGCTCAAGTCAATGAAACTAATTTTAATTAGGATCTTTCTATGATAATTATATTAGGGATTAATACTATTTGCTATCTTGCATGCTTGACACTTAATCTATCACCTTGCATGAATTATTTTATGTGATATTTGGATGATAGCTTATTTTGTCCCTTATGTTTGCATGCTTATGACTATCTTGGCAAATTACATGATAATCTTTATGTGCTAGAAGTAGCTTAATATGGGACATATTAGGCAAATAAATCTTTAGTGATTTGAGGCACTATCATTTCCAGAAAATAGTTCCCCTAGAAAAATCCCTCTAGCTGCCCAGAACTAGCCTGCACAGGAAAATTCGTGACTACAGTGTCACAGTACCGTTAAATAGGCCACGGTACCGTTAAATTTAACGGTACCGTGTGGTATTTAGAGGTACCGTGCCCTTGTTTGACGAATTTTCACTATTTCCTCTAGATCCCTGAACCTCAAACCTCAAACCTGCAGATTTTGAAAACTCACATATACCCCAAGATTCCCTTCCTACACCATAGGACACTCCCATCACCTTTAATTCAAATTTCCCTACTCTTGCCTATATAAGGCCTCACCATTGCAAGCTAATTTTGCACTTCATCTTCAACCTCACAACACACACTCACTGTAACACCCCAACCCGACAAGGGTAAAGATGTCACACTAATGGTTTCATATCAGATTAAACAAAGCATACATTACAGTAATACAAGAAATCTCAAAGGTTACAAATGAAAAACTGAAATTACAAGGTTACAATGCGACTACAAATTCTAACAATATAAAAAAAAACTTCAAATCATCTCTAAGCAAAAATAGCTATCAAAGTCTTCTAAGTCCAAAAGTCTCTTCACTCATACCCAAAACCCGTCGTCCTGCTTATTACCTGCCGCACACGAAAAGAAAACGTGCGGCTGAGCTTAAAAAGCTCAGTGAACAGATACATAGACATAGCAATGATAATAAAACAGAACTGAAGCATAGTGCACTGGGAAATATCATAAGGTATAAACAAAGAGAATAATAGAAAGGAAGGATAGGATAGTCATCTACCACGAGCCCACATATACTCAAAGTCATAATCTCAAAGTCATAAACTCAAAGTCATAATCTCACAATCAGAGGGGATACCTCTTAGGCAACCAGATAATATGAGGGGTGTCCTCATGTATCAAAAGGGTGGAGTGATCAGCTCCCAGAAATGTGAAAGGCATGTATTGCACACAGTACCAGTCACCTCAAAGTCATAACTCAAAGTCATAGTTAAATCCACTAAACATACAAATCTAGGATTGCAATCCATACGCCCCCAAACTCAAAGTCATCTCAAAATCATAATCTCAAAGTCATAATGGCCATATCATAATATAAGAGGGACGGTGTGAGAAATCACTCACCCACACATGAGTCATGCCAGTGGTGCATCACAGACATGGCCAGGTTACCTTCCTGGCTAGGTAGCATAAAATGGCTCGGGTATCAAACTAAGAGTCAGGTCTCAATGTCATGTCAAAGGGTGCATCTCAAGGTCATAATCAGAAGGTATATCTCAAGGTCATATCAAAAGGTTCATGTCAAAAGGAACATAGCAATGGCTTGGGAAATCTTACTGAATCATAACTCAAGGTCAATGTATAGAACATAAGAACCCTTACTGAAAAAGGGCAGAGTATCTGTACCTTATCCGATAGCAAAACAAACCAAAGGCAGATCACAAAACACCGGATTACTCCCGCTTCAGCGAATCTACATGAATTATAATTGTACTTATAAGTTTCATGGCTTTATGATTTCATAGTTTCTTAAACATAAGGTTTCATTTTAGTTTCTCTCCATCTTAGGTAACTTTACACATTCAGTAACTTTAGTTATTATCATTCATGTTTATCAACTTATTAAAGATGACCATGTTAGTAAGTTAAGGTTCATAATGCCTTTTACATAAGTTCAAGGTTAAATATGACAATTTTCCATAAGTTAGGGTTTTAATTGCAAATATCCCAAAGTTAAGGGTCTTGAATGAAAATATTGCAAACTACTAATTTAAATACATCATTTATTCAGAATCACATCTCTCGTCCTTTAAGTTTCATAATTTACACATTACACCCTTGATTTACCAAAATCACAAAATAAACCTTATAATTATACACATTACACTTTAACCTTTATTATGTTCATAATTACACAACTAACCCTCATATTTACTAAATTACAGATTATACTCTCAAATATAAGTGTGGCACGAATCAAACACTCAAGTTTCATAAAATTACACATTTAGTCCCTTTAGTTTTTAAAGTAAACACAAAACACCTTTCAAAACCCTTTTTATACTTTTCATCAGGTTCTAACAGTTTTCAACTTGAAGTTGTCAGGTTTTCTATAAATCGAAAATCATATAAGAACTCAGAAATAAATTCCCCAAAAATTCCCAGAGATACTTCAATGTCCTAAGTATTTTATCTAATTTTTCCAGATTTTATTAAGTAACATAGCTATGGATTAAAATTCACTTAAACCAACTCGTCCAGATTTATGATTAATTTTGCTATACGAAAAGTTATTAATTAGAAACCTTTAAAGAAAAATTCAAAAAAATCTATAAAAATTCCAGGAAGTAATAGACATCCTCAAGATTACCCAGTTCAAAGGAAACCTCCTAATTAAATATGGTTTGGAAATTAAAATTCAAAAACCCGGACTGATTTTCCAGACTCACAAATCCGATCAGACACATAATTTTCCTAAAATCAAAAGGTAACCTTCCAGGCCTCCAAAAATTACAAACTAAATTTTTCCAGGTAGCCATTTCATTGAAATTAGTTTTAGACTCTTAAAACACCAAAATATGTGTTCACATCAATTAGTTACAGCCGGTTAAAGTCGGACAAATTTTCAGGTCAGTAGCAGTTATTCACAGAATCAATGTAATCTCTTAGGTTTTCATTCCGATCTTTAATTTTTAATGCACAACGATTATCGATAGGTTTATAACATGTTTAGGTCGATTAATAACAGGTCTTAACATAATCAAAATAAATAAATTCATCACACACACACATAGTCGATTTATACATATATGATTTTTAGGGTTTTCATGATCATAATTTTATGTAACATCTTTCATCATTTTATGTGACCGTTTATATTATCATATGTGATTTTCTCTTGACAAGAACAATAATATGGATCGAAGATATCAAGGATTGAACAAGGTAGAATGATATAAAATTACCCTCGAAGACCCAAACGAAAACAAGAACACAAAAACTCGAATCACCCACAAACTTCTTTCCTTCTTCTTTGTTGATCGAATGGATGAACACACAAAAAAAAGAATGGGTCGGTTAGGGTTTTAAGATCAATTCGAATGGATAATTTTTTTAGATATGAATGATTACCTTGGACAAGAACACAATCAAGAACAACAAAATCTTCCTTTGGTGGCTGCTATGGATCGAACAAAGTGGAGGCAAAGGGAGGCCGGATTTTTGTGAGAGAGTAGTTAGGGTTTTGTGTGTTTTTCCTCTTTTCCTTGAAGTGCCGTACCAAATGTGATAGGGGGAGGGAGTTTACACGTTTTTTCCTAGAGAGGAATTAGGGGAAGGGTTGCCAAAATTATGGAGGGGATTAAGGGAATGATTTGTTGTTTCCTTTTTAGCCCAAATCTTACATATCTTTTATTTTAAATGTTATGCACAAAAATTTAAATGAATTTCGGCCCATAGGGACCTTCTAGGCGTGCCATACATTAAATTCTATAGTCCTCGTATCATTTCGTATATTACTTTAGGTTATAAGTTCATATCGTATGGTTTCGAGTCATAACACGTTATATAACTCAAGTTTTAATTTATAGCGTATTTTATAAGTTCTTAAAAGTTCAAAATTAGAGGGTATTTTTGTCATTTCGGATTGTACTAATTTTGGGGTTTTACACTCACCATGTCTTCCACACAAGGATCAACAAACCACATCTCCAAGAAACCTAGGATAACCGTAAGACCACCCACGAAACCTCTCTTTGTTGATCTAACAAAAGATGATGAAGTAACAACACCACCTTCCCAAGCCACTCCCAACTCACCATCCCCACCTAATGCACCTTCCAAAACATCCTCTACTTACACAACATCTTCATCATCTCCTTCCTTCAACACCATGCCATCATCCATGGACTACACCATCTCACCCATCACTCCATTGGATTATGTCATGCCAACCCCATCACCAACAAACTCACCACCACCTCCTTCCCTAATCATGGGTCAACCTATCCAACCTCATCCCTATGATTTACATAGTGCTAATTGCCTATGTTGCCTCCACAACCGTAACCTCATCTTCTCCTTGAGAGATGAGATACATTTCATGTTCTCTTATGTGGAGCATCTTTTGACACCACTACCCCCCCCAAATGATGCCACCATCTCCACCACCTCCTAGCCTACAAGACTAAACATGTTCATGTTTAGTTTTTCAACAATAAACTTTTAGGACCCCTCTTGGAAATGAAGCTTGCCTCTAGTCATTAAGGATTTATGCTTCTTGTTGTCCTTCTTTTATCATGTTTGTCATGTAGTCATACCTATGTATGAAATTTGTTTTCTTGAATAAATGGGCCTTTATGTGGTTGTTTTTATTTTAGTGCTTGGCTACTTAGCCAATCTTTTTATTTGTGGTTGGATATTTGTTATAAGTGCTACATGCTAGATCATGTATATTTGTTATCTAACCTTGTTTTGTAGCACGAATCATTGCTCGATTCCTTGGTGTCCTCCAAACGAGGGAGAGTATACATCAAGGGGGAGCCTTAGCAACCTTTTTGCTTCGACAAAAAGGGGAAGAAATGGGAGTAAACTCATTAAAAACTTGTTAAAACTAATTTTAACCTAAAATTAGTTTATATTTTGTCATCATCAAAAAGGGGGAGATTGTTGATGCAAATAATGTTCTAAAAACGTTATTTCTGTCTTTCGATAACTTCACGTTTTGAGGATGACAAAATGTGAAAACATGATGCGTGGTTTTGCGACCTTACAACAGGTTTTACCTCTCAAGGGATCTTGAGAAGTTTGCAATCCTGACCAGGCAGTGTACCTGACCGATGTAGTATAGTGAAGTGGCAAGTACCGGGGGATTGATCGTTTAACTCAAAGAATAGTGTTCGTTAGGATTGAAATTTATCTACTAGGTCTAGAGGTGAGGGATGATTCTTTTTGTATTTTTATATTTTATGAAAAGCAAGTAAAATCTTTGGTTTGAAGGAGTGGGCGGAATTAGTTGCTAATCAACTAACCCGAAAGCTACTAATTAAACTAATGTGCAGGAAAGTAAACTAGGGTTCTACAAGGGAAGTGAAGCATGTCTACCTATGATATGTTACTCCTTGCTAGCTATCCAATTCTACCTATTGAATTGTCACACCTTGTTTTAATTGACGGGTTGTATTCCTTAATACCAATCGTGGGGGTGTGTACGATCTTCCCCAACTCTATAAGCTCCTACTTCACTCCTATGTCGAGCCGGCTAAGAAGCTCCTAACATGGGATCACTAGAATTCGCTTATGCATTAAATACAACCAAATAACCTTAGTACACCTTGGTTCATGTTTCTTAAGACGTTCAAGCAAGTTACCGTATAGGAGGTTAGCCAGTTTTCTTAAGCCTAACATCGATATCACCCAATCAAACAAGAGACAATAGGAAACAAGAATTATAAGCTAAACCAATAAGATCTATTGAAGTGTCACACCTTTATTGATGACGATAGACACATACATCAACAAGGAATCAATAAGATCTAATTAATTATATACAAGTTTCACACAATCATAAGTAGACACAAGGTGAATTAGCAAAGCATGATCAATGAAGGGCAAACAACCATAATAATGAAAGACATAATTAAGTTAGAATCAACAAACCAACATTTGATGTTTATGAAGTGATTGAAACCCTCTAAGTTGCTGGAAAAACACCTACCTAAACCCTAGAATCGGACTTAGGGTTTAGGGCTTACAAATAATGAAGTTATAAGGTTATATTTATAGGTAACTTTCTGTCGGCCCGATCTGACGGCGTCAGCCCATACACTTGACGGCGTCAGATCCCCTTTTTCACCAAATTGTAGATTTCTTCGTCCCGAATCCGTGGCCTTTTGAATCACCTAAATCCGAGTTCGTATGAGGATTTTATGGCCAAAACAGTAACAGCTACTCCGCGCGCGAGTTGTGATTGTCTTGATTAACTTGTGGCGGTTTCACTAAGGTTCCTTCTCGTGTAAGAATACTTTGACGCCGTCACTCTATATCATCTGACGTCGTCAGGTCTATGATCCTGACTCCGTCACCTTCAAAAATCCTCTGGCCCGTCTCTCTTTAACTTAACACTTGACGGCCTACATCCATTAACACGTGACGCCGTCAGACTTCCTATGTAAAACTTTCTGGCGCGTCACGTGTATAATTCCATCACTTTCATCTTCAAGTCACGGCGTCAGCATCCAAAGCCTGACGCCGTCAGGTGTAAAATCCTGACTTTCCTTGGTCTTTTTGTTTTCTTCATTCTTGAGCATAAAAACGTCCAAAAAGCACCAAAATGCTTCATATTCCAGAAATCACGTCCCAAGTACCTAAAATGAGAAAAGAAACGATTTAGGGCAATATTTGATCATATAATCGCGGATTAGGGCTTAAATGACCCCCTAAAAGTGGTACACTTTTCGCTTCATCAAAACACGTTACGTTAAAATTAACGTAAACAAGTTTTTAGTCGAAAGATCCCATTTCTACACAAATCACTCTAGAACAAATTTACAACTTGACAAATGATCAAAGAAGTGAATTTGTGTTTTAGACATCACATTTTTATGTGACAAAACATTTCTTTCAAAAATATACTTTACAAATTATTTTTGAATAATTAAGAAATGTTTTAATGGAAAAATAAGTTCAAAGTACATAACAACTATTTCCCCCCCCCCCTAAATCAGCTCCAAACTTCCCCAAATAAGTTTTCACCAGAAAAGACAAAAAGATGAGCATTTTTGTCTGACACGGTACCACTAAATTTAGTGGTACCTTGTGTGGTTTAGTGGTGCCGTGTCCTTATAACGGCCATATTTTTTCTGCCTATAAATACCAGCCCACTTCACAGATTTTAGGCATCCTTTTTCACACAAAACTTTCTGAGTTTAATACTCTCTTCACATCTTCTCTTCTTGATCATTTAGTTTAGTTTTCTTTTGTTTAAGAGTGATCCAATCATCCTTCCAAGTGATCCTCTTCATTCCTCTTCAAGTGCATGAGAAGAACACAAGGTATCCAAGTAGATACAAAGTGTTATTGTTGTAGGTAGAAGCACTTGTAACATTTGTTACACACTTGATTGTATCATAGTATAAATCAAGATCATTTTTCTTTTGAGAGTTTGTGAGGAAAGATCATTGTGATCTTATAGAGATATTGAATATCTCTTGTAGCCATTTGGCTTGTGTGTTGATCAAGATTGTTCAAGGGTTGATAAGATAGATTGAGTCAAGTGAGAGGTGATCATTGTGATCTTGTGAGATCTTGGGGATCTCTTGAGTCTTGTGTGTTGAGTGTGTGAAGTAGAAAGGATCGGGTAGATCATGGTAGATTGGTGCTAGCTAAGATTGGCACTCGACATCTAGCTTAGTGTCGGAAATAGGATAAGCGACGTGTACGGTTTTCTCTGCCTAAAGGGAGGTTGTTGACATAGTGCTTGAAACTCTCGAGAGTGGTACTCGGGGAGTAGAGTAGGGCGAAGAAGAGCTTCGTAGCCGAACCACTATAAATCCTTTTGTCCCGGTTTGATCTTTCCAACTCTTATATTTATTTTCATTACTTATAATTAGTTAGTTTAGTGTGTTGTTCATATTGGTGTTGATTGATTGCACATAAGACTTGAATCAAAGTTTTTCAATACTAAAAGTTTTTGAGACAACTTAAAAACCGGTAAAACTATTCAACCCCCCCCCCTTCTAGTTTTTCACAGGGTAGATCGTGGTAGATTGGTGCTAGCTAAGATTAGCACTCGACATTTAGCTTAGTGTCAGAAAATAGGATAAGCGACGTTGTACAGTTTTCTCCGCCTGAAGGGAGGTTTGTTGACATAGTGCTTGAAACTCTCGAGTGTGGTACTCGGGGAGTGGAGTAGGGCGAAGAAGTGCTTCGTGACCGAACCACTATAAATCTCTTTGTCCCGGTTTGATCTCTCCATCTCTTTTCTTTACATTTATTGTTTATATTACATAGTATAGTGTAGTGTTCATATTGGTGTTGATTGATTACACATAAGATTCGAATCAAGGTTTTTCAATAGTAAAGTTTTGAAACAAATTAAAAACCAGTAAAACTATTCAACCCCCCTTCTAGTTTTCCACAATTGGTATCAGAGCTAGGTTAGTCAAGATTTTAAAGTAAATTGTATTTTAAAACTTGAATCGATCAATGGATTCCGACAAATACCATGAAGGGCAATCTATGCAAAGACCACTACTTTTCAAAACCGATTGTTTTATATATTGGAAAACAAGATTTGAAACGTATGTGAAATCAAAAGACATTGATCTTTGGCATATTATTACCGAGGGTGACTTTCAACCGATTCAAAAGAATCCGGAAACTAAAAGGGATGAAATAGTTCCTTATAGTAAACAAAGTGATGAACTTAAAAGAAAACTAGACAAAAATGATGAGGCTAAAATGTTGATTTACAATGCTTTGCCTAAAAAGGAATTTGAAAGAATTTTCATGTGTAATACAGCAAAAGATATTTGGAAAACTTTGTTAGTCATTCACCAAGGTAATAATCAAGTAAAAGAAAACAAGATAGATCTTCTTGTGCAACAATATGAACAATTTTCCATTTCAGAAGATGAATCTATTGATAATGCTTTTGCTAGATTTAATACTATTATTACTAGTCTTAAAGCTCTTGATGAAGGTTACTCTAGCATGAACTATGTTAGGAAGTTTCTTAGAGCTCTACATCCCAAATGGAGAGCAAAGGTCACCGCCATTGAAGAGTCAAAGGACTTGGCGACATTATCTCTTGATGAACTAATAGGAAACTTGAAGGTTCATGAGATGATAATTAAGAAAGACTCTGATATAGTCAAAGGCAAAAGTGAGAGAGTTAGATCTCTAGCATTGAAAGCCAAAAAAGAGTCTAGTGATGAGGAATGCTCGAATTCCGATAGTGAAGATGAAGAGTATGCGTTAGCCGTTAGAGACTTTAAAAATTTCTTTAGGAGAAGAGGTAGGTTCGTTAGGCAACCTCGTGATGACAAGAAGCCGTCACAAAAGAACCGAGTTGAGAAGAAAGGAACGAGTGATAGGAGATGTTTTAGATGTGGAGATTCTAATCACCTCATAGGAGAATGTCCTAAACCACCGAAAACCAACAACCAAAGAGCTTTCATAGGAGGCTCTTGGAGTGATAGCGGTGAAGAAGAAGAGAAGAAGCCCAACGATGAAACATGCCTAATGGCTCAGGCTTCGAATGAGGTACATTCCGACTCTTCTCATTATAGTGATGATAATTCATCAATAGATGACAATAGATTACCTGACGAATATAATAAACTATGCAAAGTAAGTTCTAAAATTTTAGGTAAAAACAAAACACTAAAATTAAAATTGCATGAACTCGAGGTGCAAGTTTTAGAACTAAAGGATCAAGTTAAAAGACTTGAGAAAAATAAAGAGATAGATGTAGGATCTAGGTCATGCATAAGTCTTCGAGTATAAAATGATAAACTCAAAGAAAATGCGTTAAGGATCATTAAGTTTGAAGAAGGAACAAAAGCACTTAATGATATGCTTGAAAACATTAGGTTTAGTGAACATGACCGTGCAGGCTTAGGATTTGACCCAAACCAAGCTTCTACAAGTGGTAGTAAACAGGTAAAATTTGTAAAGCCTGTAGAATCTGGAATATCAGACGACGGCGCCACTATAGGTACTGACGGCACCACTAAAATTAGTGGTACCGTGGTACCGTCGGGTGCTAAAGTCAGATCTAGGTCAATTTTGAAAAATAACTTAAGTCCTAAACCGAGTCACATAATTATTGATAATGTAGAAGTACCTATTACTAGTAAAAAGGAAGTCAAAAGTTTCTACAAACCCTTGTCAACCCCCGGACTTGGTTTTGTAAAACCTGATATTAGATCAAAGACTCCTTCACCTAGAAGAACAAATGTTCCTAAACCTCGTTCAAGAACTCCTCTACCGAGAGGTAAATTTAGAAGACAAAGTTATCCAAGTAACTTTCCCGTAACTTGAAATAACCGTTAACCACAAAGTTACTTACCATGGGAAATGTGTCCTCCATTCCAACATCCCAACCAAATGTGACAAATGCATGAGATGTTTAACACTAACAACTTTGGACCCATGAGATATTGGGGACCAAATGTTTGAGCTTCTGTCTTGCTAGATAGATATGGTTGTGAAGCAACCTGAAGCCTGACGAATGGAGTATGATTAGTGATTGCACTAATCTTGTGATGCAAAGTCAAGTTGTGTCTCATCTTGCTTAGCTTTCAATAAAGGTAGTTTAGTCTTTTAGTTTTAAGGGCAACACCTCAGGCTAAGGTACGCTTTCTTAAAACCCCCTTTGTTAGTAGACATGTCGAGCATGTAGTGATCTTAGAATCCAACTTAGTAGGCACTAACATAAGGGACGTGAAAAGTGCATCTCCAACTGGTTTTGTCAACAAGGAGGTATATGTAGTACAACCTCCAGGATTTGTTGTTCTATAAAAACCATATCATGTTTATAAATTCAAGAAAGAATTGTATGTTCTTAAACAAGCCTCTTAAGCTTGGTAAGAAATATTAAAGGCTCTCTTACATAAACATGAAAATACCATGAAAATGGTTGACAACATGCCTTTCACAAAAAGACAAAATTCACATCTCATCATTGCTCAAATATTTGTCAACGACAATTATATTAAACTCAACTTGTCCAGAAATGTACAATGATCGCTCAAAGATCATGCGTGACAAGTTTGAGATGAGCATGATGAGTGAATTAAGTCTCTGTCCTAGCCCTCATATAATATTACTTGAAGATTGTATCTTCTTAAGTCTAAGTATACTAAAGTGTGTGCATATATATATATATATATATATATATATATATATATATATATATATATATATATATATATATATATATATATATTATATATATATATATATATATATATATATATATATATATATGTGTGTGTGTGTGTGTGTGTGTGTGTGTGTGTGTGTGTGTGTGTATAAGATAGTTAGCTTAGAACAATCTTAATCAATATAAACGCCCATGTCCGCGGAGATGAATCTCACAAAAGACGATGAAGGTGAGTGCGCGGATAGTACTAGGTTAGGGGCATGATAGGTATTTTGATTTACCTAATGATAAGTAGGCCCAATATCATGTCTAGTGTCTGCACTTGTGCTCGCTTGTAAGAAGGATCCCAAAACTTCTTACTTTAAAAGCGGTTAAGTGTATCTTCCGATGCATTAAAGGCCCTATACACTTGGGATCGTAATATCTCAAGGAGATTGGTGTAGAAACTGTTGTCTATACCAACTCTGATAATGCTGAAGATAATGTTGATTAAAAAATTAAGAGTGATGTTTGTACCTTCATAGGTTGTTGTCAAACTTCTTGGTTCTCTAAGAAACAAACAACTCTTGCTATCTCCACGACCGAAGTCGAATACGTAAGCGCCGGAAAGGCATGACAACAAGCACTATGGATGAAACAAGCTCTAATCGACTGCGACATCCATCTCAACGACACTCCTATGAAGTGCGACAACCGAAGTGCAAATTGACTTGACCAAGAACCCCGTGGATTGCTCATGTACGAAGCACATCGAAGTACGTCATCTCCTCCGTCGCGATAATGTCCAAAGAGGAATCATTTTCTTAGAAAAAGTTTCCCTCAAAGGACAACATCGTCGATATCCCATCCTTCACATCCCTCTCATGACTATTTGAATATTTCACTGGAAATATTAAAGTCATCTCTCCTATCTCGTCTCATGACTTTCTAAATATTTCACTAGAAATATTGAAGTCATTTCTTATATCTCGTCTCATGACTTTTTAAGTCATTCCTCACATCCTCCTTATGACTACTTAAATATTTCGGTAGAAATATTAAAGTCATCCCTTACGTCTCATCTCATGACTTGCTAAATATTTCACTGGAAATATTGAAGTCATTTCTCACGTCTCGCCTCATGACTTATCAAGTCATCCTTTTCATTTCTCTCATGACCACTCAAATATTTCATTGGAAATATTGAAGTCATCCTTTACGTCTCGTCTCATGACTTTTAGATATTTCACTGGAAATATTAAGTCATTCATTACGTCTCGTCTCATGACTTCTAAATATTTCACTGGAAATATTGAATTCATTTCTTCTATCTCGTCTCATGACCTTTAGATATTTCACTAGAAATATCAGGTCATTTCTTACGTCTCATCTCATGACTTCTAAATATTTCACTGGAAATATTAAAGTCATCCCTCGTATTCCTCCAATGACTACTTGTGCATTTCTTCGGAAATACTAAAGTCATTTCTTATCATCTCGCCTAATCGTTTCCGTTAAAAAGAGTTTATTAGGTATAAACTCTTCCCTCACGTCAAAAAGTCTTACTAACTAAGTGAGATTAATTTGTCAAAAGTCAAAAAGGAACAAAAAGGAGTCTCAGACATGCACGGTACCACTAAAGTGGTACGACACCACTAAACATTAGTGGTACCGTGTGTCTGATGAACCCGTTTTCTTTCTTCCTTCCCTCTGCATACACATTCAAAACATCATACCCACTTTCCTTTTGCTGTCAAAATCGAACACCACACCCAAAATCCTACTACACTCTTGTAAATCAAGATCGAGGCATTGCAATTAAAGAATCTCAATCACTACAACATCAATTGTAAGTAAATTAACCTCAATTTCTTTATAATTTGAGTCTAGGGTTTGTTCTTATGCATAAAATCGAATTGGGGTTTTTCATTTTTAGTTGAATTTTTATGCAATTAGGACTAGGATTAGACAATGTATAACATACATGATTCGCTAATCATAGGATTTGCATAAACCCACTTACCACATATATTCTAGTCCGAATTTTACTATTTATATTGGACTAAGATTAAATATTTTTAGTGGAATCATGCCTAGGAAACTTGAAATTGAATTAGGAGTCATCAACATGGAAGCTTTTCAACTTCAAGAATTTTGGCGCCAAATTGTCGCCTTTGCCAAACACCCCCAATTCCATTGTTTTCGAAAAATCTCACGAAACTAGGATCATGAAATATTTTTCGTGCATTGTTGATGCAAACTAAAAACGTTTTTGCATGCATACATGATCTCACAAATATTGATCGAATTACATAATTAATGTGTATTCTTCGACATATTTGATTGAGCAAAAGTGAAGTTAGGAGCATTTGGGTAATCTCATTAGTTTTGTTTTAGAGTCGAGATTACCGCACCTCCACATTGTTTGCATTTAGGCACACACACACACTAGAAATGTGATCATAAAAATGCAATGAGTTAACATATACATACTTATATTTTTGTAGGTAACAATGCCTCGTGTCGATTATCAAGATACCAAATCTTACATCCCTTCTCTCATTGATGACCCAAACATTTCCGATGAGCAAAAAGCTTATCTCCTTAGAGTCCAACATCGATATATACACGAAGGTCGTGTAGTCAATGCTTATTTTGTTCCTTTGAATGGCATCCAAGCATGCTTTCCTACTATCCAATTTGATTGTTTATATAAAATAAGTGATCAAATTTGTCCTCGTTTTATCCTATTCTACAGTCGTGTCCGTACCTTCAATGACCTTGAGGGTAATGTCTTCCTTGATTTTTGGATCCAAAACCAAAATATCATGTTGTCCATCACCGAGCTTGGTGACATTCTCGGTGTTCCTTCATATGGTCAATGTGCATACACAGAAGACCATTCTTTAGAGTCACTTCACTATCACCTTGAAAGTGAAGGTCCATATTGTACCGAAGTCCCCGACCTTCAAAGCATCAAACAACACGTCCAAATCCCTCGAGTCGCCAACACGCACCAAAAGCGTGATGGTTCCATAGTTCATCTCGATCCCAATCGCATCTACCTCAAAGAACTTCTTCCCGAACTCAAAAGTTGGGAACTCCTTCTGCGTGAAAACGTGTTGTTGGTCTTGCGGAAAACCGGGATCATGTTCCGGCAAGTCTTGCCCATATGCTCTATTGCCTTAGTACCGAGGTGCCATACAACCTCGCATACTACATGGCAAAAAGAATGGCAAACATTTACAGTCGGACCGATAAGCTCATGCCATACAGTATGTTGCTTACCCGTCTATTCCGTTGGGTTATGGCAAATTACCCACATCTTAGTAACGGAGACTATTTTTTTGTTGATCCCGTTATGAAACCTCTTGGTGGACCACAACGCCGCACTAAGCCACATAGTGACAAAGGGGCTAAACGTGGTCGTAAATCCACCTCCGATGCTACTTTCTCGTCTTCCTCCTTCGGTCATGGATCGTCATCTCAACCTATGGATGAGGATGATGATGAGGTGAACGAAGAAGGAACGTCTCGTACTCATACTCCCTCTCCCGACACTTTCTTTTGTAACTTTGACACGTCCGATGCTACTTTCTCCTCTTTCTCCTTCGGTCATGGATCGTCATCTCAACCTATGGATGAGGATGATGATGAGGTGAACGAAGAAGGAACGTCTCGTACTCGTACTCCCTCAACCTATGAATGAGGATGATGATGAGGTGTACAACCGACAAGTCTCCATGCATGAGCAAACGATCGGGGGGTTCAAGTCTATTGGAAAAGCACTCAAGGGGATCGAGAACAAGATTAAGAAGTTGGGGAAGAAAAGAGATTAGACAATACTAACTTAATTAGTATCACTAACTCAAGTAGTATTAAACTATTATTAATAGGGTCTTGGCTACGGCCATCTAGTATTAACAAGTTTGAATTAACTTAGTGTTTCAAATTTGGCATTGGTTACTTTGATTAGTTAATCAAGCTTAATGCTTAATTTTATTTATGAGCTTTATCTAGTTCATATCTTTATTTTACATTTTTCTTGCATGCACTAGATGATCATACTACTTGAAATATTGTATGCTGATGTGGTGTTTTTTGCTCTAATTCTTTTATATCCACGGTAGCGGCTCCAAGAACTTGGTGCGCGCGTGATATGTCGTTGTGGTTTAGCAGTATTAATGCCTACTCAAGTTTTAAATTTATATTTAGCCGACTTATCAATAAAAACACACACTTTAACGAGCAGTGTACCCGGTCAGTATGAATATAATGGTAAGTAGAGTGTCGATCACTAAGAGTGGAACGTATTATCTAGTTATTCTAATCAGTATTTTAATATCCTAGGTTAGCTATACAATCCTAATTTAACGCAAGGGGGTTTCAGCCTGAGAGACTGGCACGGTTTGGTTATGATTAAATAGAAAACTAAACTAATGAGCACGAATCAGCGATTAGCACACACGTACACAGATAGATACTCGAGACAATAAGAAGACCTGTCATGATAATTAAGTAGCTTGTCACTTGTTTTATTGCTAGTTTTATATGAAGTGTATATAATTAACTCTTTCTCGTTGGCTCTAATCTTATCGGCGAGTAAACCCTTAATGATCACTTATGTCTATCCCACTATCCTAGAATATTGAGCATTTGTGATGCCCACGTTTCGTATACGCTAGAATAGATAGGCGAGGAAGGGGCATGGCGACCCAAGCAATGCTCAGCTAGACACAGAGGTTATCAATGCACTAATAAAAGTCACCAAAGACATCAACATATAAACTTTAATTAATGGGAAAGCAATTTTAAGGGGTGCCCATGATTTTCCATAGTCACATGGAATCGGCCCATCAATCCTGATGAATTAAAGTGTACTAATACAATAAAACAAAACTACTTAATAAATTGAATACATGCAGGACCTTCTTACAGCTCTTGTATCTTCGTTTAGGGTGTGTCTTGTGCTGCTAACACGTCTGAATTCGGCTCTGGTATCTTGCACTGTCCAACCTCTTAAAAACTCTCGAAATTCGTCTGACCTTGGGGTATTTATAGTTTCTGTCTGAGGGTTAGATGCGGCGCATAGGATAAGTAGATGCGGCGCATTGACTTAACTTCGCGTGGGGTCCAAGATTAATATATTCAGGAATATTCGTACACCGCCTTAAGATGCGGCGTAACTCCATTTCTCTATGCGGCGCATGTCCTTTGCCGTCTTGGATTGTAACTTGTGAAATCTTGATAGTGATGCGCCGTATGTACGAAGTATTTTGCGGCGTATCTGGAGCAGAATGATCTTGATCTTGTACATTTCAGTAGACTCTTAACATCTTGCTTGTTTTGCTCCATAATTAGTCCAAAATCGCCAAGTTTCACATAATACTTGTTTTTACCTGAGAATTACAAAAGTAAACATTAACGTATCAATTCTCATATATAATATAATAAAGCAAGTCAAATAAATCGGACAAATGATGATAATAAAATGTACTTATTTGAGTTCATCAAATATCCCCCCACTTGAACTTTACTTGTCCCCAAGTAAACCTTAGAATGAATTTTATGAAAATGTATCCTAAAAGATATTAGGATTTATTTTTATATTAAAGCATGTATTCGTTTTGTCATAATTGCACAACCAAACACTTAACGAATTAGAAATAAAATAAAATATTTCGATAAAAGCAAATCTAATCGTTTAACTGTCCAGTCGTGACGAATATTCTATCATAAGCTTGGCAAGTATACGCATCTCCCCCACTAAAGCCAAGGAATAACAAGTCTAAAGCGGTAAAAAGGGTTTGTTGGTTAAGGGTTAATCATTCTTCTTAATCTCTATCGATCTCAAATTCCAGAAAAGGCGACAAAATCACAAATACATGATCGAATCCACGACCACGATACTTGCAATTGCTCAAATCCTTAACTCGAATGAGCTAAAGATAGGACCAAGTAATCTTTACCAATATTATTATATCAAAAAGGGCGACAAAATCATAAATACATAGCCGAATCCACGACTACGATACTTAAGATTGCTCAAATCCCTAATCTCAATAAATCAAAGGTTTGGATAAAGAATGATATAGGGTATGGATAATATTTGGGATACAAATTGGTGTAAAATGAAAAACAAACAAAACAGATAAATTAAAATCCTAAGTGTGGTAAATTACTTTCCCAACCATCCCATGAATAAGACTCATATCATTGAATAACTCACGCTTTAACACTTGAAACATACGCTTTAGGTAGACACGAATTATACTCAACAAGATCTCAATAAAAGAATAACCTTAGTTGGCGTTCCCATAACGGCCAACTCCCATTCAATCCATAAATATAATATACAACAACTAGTGGTGATATCACCCACTTAATACAAAACTTTACATAAGTTGGTTAAAACAAACTTCCAACTTTTCCTTTTTCTTTTCTATTTTTTTGATTTTTATTTTTATTTTTATTTTTATTTTTGACATCAACATATATGTGTAAAATTTCACAACTTTTCTATCACTTTCTTTCCGGATAATTTTTCCATACTTTCAGAAATAACTGTAATAGCGAAAGTAGTAAACACACGAAAAATAAACTCAAAGATATACAATATTTACTTTCATACCAATTGCATTGTGCAATTTCCTGACTCAACCAAAGATAATGAATTACGCACGCGAACACAGGTAATGTAAGGAAACACACTTTGACTAAAGCAATTAACCAACCACGGATTTTAATCTACAGGGTAGGCTAAGGTGTAAGGGTGTATCGAAACATTATAACAAAGGTGTAAGAAACGAAAGGAATGGCTCTGAGTGTTTTTCTAGGGGTATCTTACTCTAAAAGTGAGAGTAACAAAAGGTTTATACGGGGGTTAACTAACCAATGTAGTTAGTTAATATCACATAACATATAAAGGTTATTTGGGTGTAATCCTAGAAATTTACCAATTTAGACAAGTCATTCCAATTATATAGATAATACTTATTATGGTGGTCTCGAATAGTATACAAGCCAAGTTCTAAAGTTTACAAGTCACCGGCACACTCATAGATTTGTGAATTTTTAAAAGTTCACAATTTTTGGAAATAAGGTTATGTGTGCAGCTATGTAATTTAGACTTTAAACAAAAACATGATAAAAAATTTTAAATTTTGATATATTAAGCGCATTTTAAGCATATTTTGAAAAAGTTTAGGACAAGTAGGTGTTCTAATTCTCCAATCCCCCCACTTAAGTTAAACAACGTCCTCGTTGTTTGTGACAAAGGTTAAAAACTAGAAAATAAAAGAATTAGAACAGAAAAACTCCCCTGAGATTTGCTCGGTATGATCCTCCATTATTCGTATAAGATAAAAAATCAACTTTCTTGTGGATGGGAACGTTTAAGCTTCATAGATGATGTATCCAAAAGAATTGCAGGAATCTATAATACCATTAAGACTTTAACACACCTGAGTTAAGAAGGTTCAAACTTGCATAATACATTAGTAGTTAGTAAAAATAAAACTAAAAAAATTAAAATGAAAATCATCAGGTCAGTCGATACGCCGTATCTTATGGAAAAAGATACGCCGTATCGAGCCTGGAATAAATACGAATCAGAATAAAAGATGCGTCGCATCCTTAACCAGGGATGCGCCGCATTAAATAAACTGACAGAAAGTTTTAAAGTTAAAAAATAAAATGCAGAAAATTAAATAAGATATGACCAGTGCAGGTGATGCGTCGCATCCTATGATGGGGATGCGCCGTATCCTCTGCAGGTCTGACAGACTCGATATAGAACAGAATGTAAAAAAATTCCGGGTTGTCTCCCGGTCAGCACTTGTCTTTATTCCAGAGTCTTCAAGTTAGACTCACGTTCAGCTCCTTAATATCGATCACTGAAAGAGTCGGAAGCATCGCACTCCCTCATCGCCAGTCCAGTAATATTGAACACTCCTTGCTCGTCCTTAATTTCCACGCCATTCTTCTTTAATATCTGTATAAACAAAGTTCTGTCCCTTT
The DNA here is from genome assembly GCA_021014915.2 of Artemisia tridentata subsp. tridentata. Lineage (NCBI taxonomy): Eukaryota > Viridiplantae > Streptophyta > Magnoliopsida > Asterales > Asteraceae > Artemisia > Artemisia tridentata. The sequence continues at coordinate 446,748,958 of CP139509.1, read as the reverse complement.
CGGGCAGAGATGACAAAATGATAGACGGGAAATTCTCATTATTATAAAGGCATAAATATGCAAGGTGGGGTGGTAGTTCAATAAACACATCATTATTCAAATTTGTATTCTCAACTATCCTCCTACGTTTGTTAATTACTTCGCAATCATACCACTCATCATCAGAATCATTAACAATATCGCGCCTAAGTTTGGTAGGTACATTAAGATCAATAAATTCCTCGAAGTTCTCATGATTAGGATTAGTTGAGTTGTTTTGAATCAATGTTTCCCCCATAAGCCTAGCTTCTAGATCGAGGTCCATACGTTCTCTTAATCCTAGCACATAGACGCCTCTAATTATGCTTTTAGCAGGATTTTGGCACTTATAGACTAGTTTATTATTCCCTACTTTTAATGAGATTTTTCTTTTAAACACATCAATCTTAGCATGGGCGGTAGACAAGAAAGGTCTTCCAAGGATTAAAGGAATCTTAACATCCTCGGGCATATCTAATATAACAAAGTCTACGGGGAAAACAAACTTCTCAATCTTAACTAGCACATTTTTAGCAATCCCTTCAGGTCGTTTTACCGTTTTATCAGCTAATTCAATAAGCAACTTAGTTGGTGCTAATTTTCCTAGTCCTAGGGTAGTGAATGTCTTAAGGGGCATAACACTAACACTAGCTCCTAAGTCAGCTAAAACATTATTGAAAGATATATCATTAATTGAACAAGGTAAAGTAAAACTTCCTGGGTCCTTTTCTTTATGAGGCAAGGCATGTAAGTCGGTTGCAGAGCTCTCTTCTTTCATTGTGGCCTTGATCTCCTCTTCAATCTTTGTCTTCTCTTTGAGTAACCTCCTTAAACTGATTGAAGAATTAAAGAAAAATTCGGGCTTTGCAGCATCATTACCATTCATCAATCTTCTAGGTATGTTAGGCGTGACTTCCTCAGTAGTGCATTGATGAGGCGAAAAGTGTACCGCTTTTAAGGGGTCATTTAAGCCCGAAATCGTATTTATTTGATCAAATATTGCCCTAAATCGTTCCTTTTGTCATTTTAGGTACTTTTGAGGAGAAATCTGGAAAAGGAGGCATTTTGGACGTTTTTGGAGCATAAAAGTGAAGAAAATGGCAAAGTCTCAATATTGTGCTGAAAGTCACCTTTGACGGCGTCAAAATTAACTCCAGACGGCGTCATGCCTTGGCAAGAAAAGTTGGATGTGAAATTTACTCATGACGGGCCAGTGAGTTTGCATGAGAATTCTGACGGCGTCACGCTTTAACTAAATCAAGGGCGTCACGGCTTAAATTATAAGGGGACGGCGTCACGTTATAGGATCCGACGGCGTCAAGCCTTGATAAGCCAGAATGGATTTTTGAAGAGCTAAAGAGGGACGGCGTCAAGAAGGTCACCCGGGAACCCTAAAAGCGGCGAGGTGACGGCGTCACAATGCATAAGGTGACGCCGTCAGATGTCAAAGTCTATATATAGTTTTCTAATTTTTTGTCATTGAGAGAGCTTAGTGTGTGAAATTTTGGGATAAAACCCTAAGACGATTTTAGCTACTTTTTCAGGGCTTCTTGCCTTGAGATCTTCCATGTTTCATTGAAAGATAAGTTATCAATTAATCATTCAATATGTCTATGTGTTGTTTGATTCTATCTTATGCTTGTCTTTTGTTTAACATGTTAGGCTAATTTTATCTTGTGTTTGCTTAGATCTAATGAAACCTAGCTATTGATTATTGGTTGTTAGTGTGTTATTAGTTGTATTGGATGATTGTTTATCTATGTTAGGCTTAAGAAAACTGGCTAACTTCCTATTCGGTAACTTGCTTGAACGTCTTAAGAAACATGAACCAAACGCGTACTAAAGGTTTTTATGGTTGTATTTAATGCACAAGCGAATTCTAGTGATCCCATGTTAGGAGCTTCCTAGCCGGCTCGACATAGGAGTGAAGTAGGAGCTTGTAGAGTTTGGGGAAGTAAGTACGCCACCCCACGAATGGTATTAAGGAATACACCCGTCATCCACGCGACTAATACACACTAATTAACCGGTAAAAGATAGTTAGGGAGTAAGGAAATCTAAGTAAACACATTTCTCCACACATAAGTTTCTCACCACTTTTCATTTTTGTTATTTTATTTTATTTGCATTTGTAGTAATTTGGGTTAGTTGACTAGCAACTAATTCCGCCCACTCCTTCAAAACCCGAGATTTTACTTGCTTTCATAAAAATATAAAAACATAAAAAGAATCTTCCTCAACCCTTAGACCTAATTAGAGTAGCCTTTCACACCTAACGAACACTATTCCCTGTGGAGAACGATCAATCCCCCGTACTTACCACTACACTATACTACATCGGTCAGGTACACTGCCTGGTGGGGTTGTAAGCCTCTTGAGATCCCTCGAGAGGTAAAACCTGTTGTAAGGTTGCAAAACCCACGCATCAAGTTTTTGGCGCCGCTGCCGGGGAATAGTTATTGTTTAGGTTGAATTTTTATTTCTATTAGGTCTACTCACTAGATTCCTTTCTAGTGAGATTTTTATTTTATTTTTCTAGGTTTTCTTTAGTCTATCTATTTTCTTCGTGTCTTTGTTCGTAACCATTACCGTCCGACATCATGGAAGATGGTAATATCCTTAACCCACACAACCCACCACCACAACAACCACCACCACCTCCTAGAGCCCGTACTTTAGGAGAGTATTCCCGTCCTAGCCACCATGGCTATCGAAACACCATTGAGCTCACTCAAGGAGCCAATATCACACCCTTGCGATCCGACACCATCCGGTTGGTGCAAAGCGGATGCGCATTCCATGGACTTCGTTCTGAAGATCCTAATCAACATCTCAAGGACTTTCTTAAAATCGTTGATTCTATAGACCTTGATGTTGCCACTCGAGAGACGACCCGATTGCGTCTCTTCCAATTCTCTCTGCGGGACCAAGCTAGTCAGTGGCTAGAACGTCAACCCGCAGGATCCATCACCTCTTGGGATGATCTCACCACTCGTTTCCTTGCTCAGTTTTTCCCACCGGGAAGAACTACCAAGCTAAGGAATGATATCTTGATGTTCCAACAACGTCAAGGCGAAACTCTCTACGAGGCATGGACTCGATTCAAGGACTTACTCCGAAAGGTCCCTCACCATGGCATGGATCCTTGGCTACAAATCCAAATCTTCTATGATGGTGTCGATCATCAAACTAGAAGAGCCATAGATTACGCCGCCAATGGGAGATTGAGCAGGCTCAGTGTCGATAAGTGCTGGGAAGTCATTGAGGACTTAGCACAGTACGAAGAAGAAGAATGGGATGACTCAACATTCTCGGAAGGAGGGATTTTAAATTGCATGAATGCAACCCAAGAACAGCTGTTCGCAAACATAAAAAGGCAGGTTGAGAGCTTAATGAAAGCTGAGATACCTACGGCTGATAAAAATCCCGATGAGTGCGTGAACACAATTGGTAAACATACGTTTCGCCAATTCTCAAGACAAGATGAGTTTGAAGGGATAATGTTAACTTTCGTGAACAACCAAGAGAGACGTATCAAGGAATTAGAAACTCACTTGAAAAACACCCAAGATATGTTCATGGAGCTAGCAGAAAAATTCATCTCGAGAATAAAAGAGAAAATTAGGGAAGAAGCCTCACACAAAAAGATCGAGAAGATCTTTGAACTCCCGGTCCCTAATGAACCATACAACGAATGGGATGATAAAACCCTCCTCCCCGAGCCTTCACTGTCAAAACCCTCTTATTTATTTAGGTCCTCTCGCGAGAAAAACTCTCATGATCGCAGCATTTTCGTGGGGAGCATGGTTGTCACGCTCCCTAACTTTTATGAAGCTAGGAAACGGTCTTTTGGCTTTAAGCCAGGTGTGAGAAGAACTCAATTAAAGCGCACCATCATTTTGAAAACCCCCTGGGAAAGTTCCTCTCACTCCCTGAATACTCGCCTTGATGGAAATTGGGACCCGAATAAGACGTCAACCGACCCTTTTCAACATTTTACTACACCCCGTGACAGTAACAAAACATTTGACCCAGGAGGAACTTGTTAACGAGACTAGCTATCAGGATTATTGACCCTGAATAGCTGCTCTCTTAAAGTACGAGGGGCTCATTTGTAAACTGGCTCAAAGTAGCAAAATACGCTAATCTGACGGCGTCAGAATTTGCACTTGACGCCGTCACCCCGTCTGCACAGCAATAATAACTTTAATTCCATCACTTTCATCACAAACCCCACAAACCATATCCTCTCCAACCCCACCTCCGATTTTCCCAGGACAAATTCGCCAATTCCCGCTTCCAATCTTCACGTGATAATGAGTAAGCGTCAAAGACCCAGCCGAGGAAGTTCTTCCCGATCTCAACAAGAAAACTTTGGGGATACGGTCCTCAGTTGGGGTATCTTTGACAACGATGCTGCTACAAGCAAATACGCACAATTGCTACTACACAAGGTCGAGAATGGAGCAGTGGTTGACTGGGGCTTTCTGAGGAGAGTAGGTCTTGAGCAGACTTTTCTCCAAAGTTTTCAGACAGATGGGTTTACCGGCCCCCAGTGGGAAAGACTGTTTAAGATTCAGGAGCCGGTATATGAGGAGTTGGTACGGGAGTTCTTTGCCACCTTTCATTTTGACATGGCTGAGGCGAGGACCGATGTGGGCGGTACCACGATCTATTTCAGGCTGGGGGGTGAGCTAAGGACGTGTTCTGTTACTGAGTTTGGGTGGAGACTGGGGTTATATGATCAGCATGATACCATTCAGGCAGGGTTCATGCAGAGGTTGTTGCATGGGGAGTCGATGAAGAATGATTTTAGATGCTCTATTTTCTGGCAGACTATTGGGGATGGGGTGTATACCTCGACCACTGTAGCATCCCAAATCAGGGATCCTAGGGTTCGGTTGACTCATCGTTGCCTCACCTACAGCTTGACAGGGCGTCACAGCTCTCACCACCGTGTCACAGCTTCTGATCTCTTCTACCTGTACACCATCTACTCTAATGATGTTTACTGCAACATCCCGTTTTGGGTTGCTAGCTTTATGCATGGTGGAGTTGGGGAGCGGGAAGGTGACAGGATTTATGGTGGGATGTTCATCACCCGACTGGCTCAGTCTTATGGAGTCCTCAGGCCCGAGGTCATGAGGTATTTGAGTGGTGATAAATGCAGGACGGTGAAGGAGAGGTCCCTGAAGCAGATGGAGGTGATCATGGAGATGCATGACGGGTCCTTTATGTGGTATCACCCGGTTGGAGCTGAGGATGATGGTGATGAGGATGACGATGAGGAGGAGGAGCCCCAGCAGCAGCAGCATGATGGGTATGAGGCCGGTACAGCTGATTACTACCGGCATATGAGCAGGGGGGACTGGCAGGCTCACCAGGGGACCTGGATGGGCCAGGTTGATGCTTGGAGGACCAGGGCGGACGAGAGGTTCGACTGGATGTATGATCACACGGTTCGTCAGATGCAGCATCTATCCACACGTGATCAGATAGACCCGCATCTGCAGATTGACCCTTTCCCGGGTCGTGAGCAGGATTACCCTCCATACGGGTACTACGGGCATCTTCCTCCTGGCTATGACTATCGCCAAGGACCCCCTCCCCAGTGATGTTGTGATTTGATGTTTTGATGTTTGAACAATTTGATATTTGGTTGTATGTGTTGAAACAATATGGTCTGTAATAATTTAGGGAAGGCATCTGTTTGCCTTAAAACATTTGTTACATTGATTTTTCTTTTATCGCATGCTAGCCTCATTGGATTGTTATTTTATTTGCTTTGTGTGTTTATTTATTTGTTTGTTTGATTTTATTTCCCGTATGTGTGTTTAATTTTTATTATTATTGATTCATGTTAAAAACTAATTTGTGAAAATGCTTTATTTTGTTTTTAACTTCGTCTTAACTACATATAAAGGTATTTTGCAAAAGATAAGTGTAAGGGAAATCTAAATCGGTTTATTAGAACACAAATGAACATGAATCGTAATAATAATAAATTAACATACATATTCGTATTTGTTTGAGTCAAATGCTTGTATCGAGTCATAATGATGTTTTGCAGGATTTCCAGGAAGTAAGGTAAAGGTTTTTCCAGAAATTTTCCGGAAACTTAAAATGAAAATTTTTGTCAGGTCATTTCTGACGGCGTCAGGGTTCATAACCTGACGGCGTCAGATTTAATTTCCAGAAATTTTTGAAAATTTTGTTTTCATAAAAAGTTTTTATTAAATCTCCAACTTATAATCTCCAGGAATCTGCAAAGTTATCATTCCACAAGCATTATATCCTTATATATAGATTTTATCCCGCCGATGTTATGCAGGTTTTCGTGTTTGTTTTCTCAGGTTCAACAGGTTATTTTGGACAAGGAGATGTTTATGGAATCAAGCTTATGGCGATGCATTAGTCATGGAGCTTCAACATTCTCTTTGGAGGAAGATTTAACCGTGTAATTTCATTATCCAACGAGCGAATCAGGGGAGTATTTGATTTCATTCTTTTACTTTTTTCTTTTACATCTTGTTATTTGAACATTGGGGACAATGTTCATCTTAAGTGTAAGGGGAGGGTAAAAGTACGATTTTAGAGAATACAATTGTGCTTGATTTTTGTTTGTTTAATAGTAGATGTGTAATAAAACTGAGAGAAATACTTGTTAAGGTAATTTTAGTGCCAAATTTAAAATTTTTTACAACATATAGGAGTGAAACTTTGATCTTAATGAGCGTCTCACGGATAGGAGTTATATGACTAGCACAAAAACCGTACCACTAAAAAATTTTTCCACCCCCAAATATGTGAGGTTCGCCCCTAGAATTGGTAGGAAAAGCATTTATGCTATGATGTGTGTACCGGTAGCACTTAGATTCTAGAACTTGCGTTAGGACCATTCCGAGGCCACAAGTGAGACTACATTCGTGTAGTTAGATTTACTACATGATAAGAGGCATTAGGATTAACCCATTGTTTTACACCTGTGTTTTTGTTATAATTACTTTGGCTACATTGGTCAAGTAATTCTCCCAACCCTTTGCGTTGTACTCATTTTTAGTACACGATACCCCTAGTACACCCCTCAGAGCCTATCTTTTCGTTTCGACCTTTAAGCATTTTACTTGAAGGAAGAATTTGTTTACACCCCACTAAAATGTACACCCAAATCGCCTTAGCCTACCTTGTATGCACTCATTTTTAGTGCATTATTGTGACAACATTTGTTTAAACCCAAGTTAATTATCTAGTTGATTACATGGTTGCTAAGTCGAGTCATATCCTTGTACATATTGTTTTGGGACGATTGGGACTCATGGGTAAAGTACTAGTGTAATGGAGTAATGGGGAAGAACATCATTTATTACCCCCATATGTGCTAAATATTTTAAAAGTACTCCAAGTTTTTCAATTATCTTAATTCGAGTCATTAGAATAGTTATTTGTAAAGTTATGTAAAAGTTCAAGTGTAAGGGGATGCAACGCCCCTTTGATGTATTATTTTGGATGGTAGGGTAAAAGTGTATGCAAAAAAAAAAAAAAAAAAAAAAAAAAAAAAAAAAAAAATCGAAAAAATCAAGAAAAATACAAAAAAATGAGAAAAAGAAAAGTAGAAAAAAACATACGGACTACCATCCCGTTTCATTTTATGTTTATTTTATGTTTATGTTTTGTTATTTTCTTTCATTAGCTTAAGATCGAGTCTAGTCTTGGCTTAGCAACGTTGTATAGTACATGTAATTGATCAAGATTTTTAACTCGCCACCAGTAAAATATCCCTTATCCAACAAAACCGTGTTTTCCTTTTCCCTACACCTAACGTTATAACCCATTTAAAAGCCCTCTTTGATAGTTTATCTTAGGTGCTTACGCCTAGTGGAGGAGGTTTTCGATCCTTTCCCAAGCCTATGGTAATCTATTTGCTATGACAGGTAGTGAGAGATATTTTCCGTTTTCATTTATGAGATTTATTTTGATGACACTTGAGAGATGTGAGTATCTAAACACTACTTGTGAGGTGCTAGTATGTAATCTCCGTGCTTATTATGATTGAAGTGGAACGATTATTTGTTGTAATTACTTTTATGTTTGCATTAAATGACCCCTAACTTGTATTTTGATTAGAATAAAAGCGCATTTGCTTGAGGACAAGCAAATCTCAAGTGTAAGGGTATTTGATGAGGCGAAAAGTGTACCGCTTTTAAGGGGTCATTTAAGCCCGAAATCGTATTTATTTGATCAAATATTGCCCTAAATCGTTCCTTTTGTCATTTTAGGTACTTTTGAGGAGAAATCTGGAAAAGGAGGCATTTTGGACGTTTTTGGAGCATAAAAGTGAAGAAAACGGCAAAGTCTCAATATTGTGCTGAAAGTCACCTTTGACGGCGTCAAAATTAACTCCAGACGGCGTCATGCCTTGGCAAGAAAAGTTGGATGTGAAATTTACTCATGACGGGCCAGTGAGTTTGCATGAGAATTCTGACGGCGTCACGCTTTAACTAAATCAAGGGCGTCACGGCTTAAATTATAAGGGGACGGCGTCACGTTATAGGATCCGACGGCGTCAAGCCTTGATAAGCCAGAATGGATTTTTGAAGAGCTAAAGAGGGACGGCGTCAAGAAGGTCACCCGGGAACCCTAAAAGCGGCGAGGTGACGGCGTCACAATGCATAAGGTGACGCCGTCAGATGTCAAAGTCTATATATAGTTTTCTAATTTTTTGTCATTGAGAGAGCTTAGTGTGTGAAATTTTGGGATAAAACCCTAAGACGATTTTAGCTACTTTTTCAGGGCTTCTTGCCTTGAGATCTTCCATGTTTCATTGAAAGATAAGTTATCAATTAATCATTCAATATGTCTATGTGTTGTTTGATTCTATCTTATGCTTGTCTTTTGTTTAACATGTTAGGCTAATTTTATCTTGTGTTTGCTTAGATCTAATGAAACCTAGCTATTGATTATTGGTTGTTAGTGTGTTATTAGTTGTATTGGATGATTGTTTATCTATGTTAGGCTTAAGAAAACTGGCTAACTTCCTATTCGGTAACTTGCTTGAACGTCTTAAGAAACATGAACCAAACGCGTACTAAAGGTTTTTATGGTTGTATTTAATGCACAAGCGAATTCTAGTGATCCCATGTTAGGAGCTTCCTAGCCGGCTCGACATAGGAGTGAAGTAGGAGCTTGTAGAGTTTGGGGAAGTAAGTACGCCACCCCACGAATGGTATTAAGGAATACACCCGTCATCCACGCGACTAATACACACTAATTAACCGGTAAAAGATAGTTAGGGAGTAAGGAAATCTAAGTAAACACATTTCTCCACACATAAGTTTCTCACCACTTTTCATTTTTGTTATTTTATTTTATTTGCATTTGTAGTAATTTGGGTTAGTTGACTAGCAACTAATTCCGCCCACTCCTTCAAAACCCGAGATTTTACTTGCTTTCATAAAAATATAAAAACATAAAAAGAATCTTCCTCAACCCTTAGACCTAATTAGAGTAGTCTTTCACACCTAACGAACACTATTCCCTGTGGAGAACGATCAATCCCCCGTACTTACCACTACACTATACTACATCGGTCAGGTACACTGCCTGGTGGGGTTGTAAGCCTCTTGAGATCCCTCGAGAGGTAAAACCTGTTGTAAGGTTGCAAAACCCACGCATCATGCATATGGCCTTGACATGATCTCTTGGGTTGGTTTCAGTTGAGCTTGGTAAACTTCCGTATCCCCTTTCTTGAAGAACTTTGCTCATTTGTCCGATTTGTTGTTCCAATGCTTTGATCGAAGCTCCTTGATTTCTTGTAATAGTATCCGTTGAGGCTCGGATTTCTTTGATCATAGCAGTGTTCTCTTCATGTCTTTTAGCAGCATCGGCCATAATTTGCTTTAGAGTGTCATCCAAAGTCTGCCTCCTCTCTTGATAAGTGGGATTGTAGTTGTTCTTATGATAGAATCCCGGAGTAGCTTCCCTAAATCTTCCTGAAGGTCGGAATGGTTGTCCAAATTGTGTGTAGTATGCTTCTTCAAAAGTCTCACTTTCATTCTTATTCGGGCAATCCTTAGTGTAGTGAGGTCCTTCGCATTTTTCACATCCAACTTGGGCAGCATAAACTTTCTCATCACGCTTTGTAGGATCGAGTACTTCGAGCTTGATTGAGCTTGGTTAAACGAGAACCTCTATATGGAATACAAGTGTTTATGCGGAAACTAAACAACAAGTATAATAAAGAAGAAAAGACAATGATCCTCTATGGATCAGACTATGAACTAAGAATTGTGTTATTGATAAATTGTAATTGACAAAGGTACATTAAACTCATGGACGGGATGTTTCTTTTATAATCATAAGAAACCCTAACCCTAACCTGTCTTACAAGAAAACGTGTGAAGAGATAAACGAGATCTCTTCTAAAAATAAATCTAACAAACTCTCTAAACCTACGGATAACAAACAATAATATCCGCAGCAATAAGCACTATCGGCAGAAACAAAACAATACTATCAGCAGGAACCAACCGCAACAGGAATGTAACACTATCGGCAGGAACCAACTTCACTATCGGCAGCAATGAGAAATTCTTATTTCTCAGAGATCCTAACAATCCTCCCCTAATCTTGAGGTTGACTAGGTTAACCTGCAAGATTCCAACGTGATAGAGCTTGAACTTCTCAGGCTTGAGGATTGCGACTTAGCAGCAGCAATAAGTAGTAACCAGCAGCAACACTTATAACCCGCAAGATTCCAACATCTATAACATGCAGCAGCAACTCCGATAGTTCAGCAGCAATAGGAAATCTTCTTCAAAACATGTAAACTGGTCACCAGAACATTCACTTGAGCTTGGCTGCTACTTATGACAATATGTACATCAAATCACTTAAGTTTCATACTATTCTCATCACATCCAGGGGTGTTAACTCCTGTGAGAGGTGAATCATTGAAAATTAATGGATTTGATGTCTCTTTACCAATAGCCATCACTACTGGAGTAGCCAATGTTTAGGTGTGTTAGACCATGGTACATTGATAACCATCTGATTTATTAGCAAATCAGCAACTATAAACGGATTTGACTTGTCTTTACCTGTAGCCGTTTGCTCAGGACTAGCCAATTCTTTGGTTTCAACTGAACCTTGGTGAATTGAATACCAAATATGGATACCAAATGTCTTTACCACAAACCATACTTTTGTGGACTAGCCAATTCTTTGGATCCCATAAAGGGTTACATCCATGGCGAATTGAGAACCATTTTCAACTCTCAGGAATAAACCATGGGTGAGTTGAAGAACCCTATAGCTTTGAGCAAGCTATTACAGCTATCAACGGATTTGATTATCACACCAGAGCCGTACCCTCATGGTGAGTCAACTCTTTCTTGTCTGCAAGACATGGTGAGTTGAATACCATTTAAGGTGAAGGTGTAAACACCAACACTGTACCTGCAAGGTGTTGCTCAAAACCAACTTATTAGCACACAAAATATACAAATTTTTTTTTTTTTTTTGAACTAAGAAAAAGAAATCAGAAACAAACCAAAAGAAAAGAAAGAAAATAAGAAAAGAAACCAAATGAAAGAAAGATAAAAAAAATACAACAACAACAAGAAGCAGCCTCCCCTTAAGCTTAAACCTCCCCTTAAACTCAGTATCTAGGGATTTACCATCCCAATATGGACCACCAAATGTTTAAACCTTGGTCCATCAAAAGCCTTGGTCAGCAGATCAGCCACATTGTCATCAGTATGAATTTTAACCACCTGAATAAGATGCTTTTCATAAGCATCTCTTATGAAATGGTGTCGAATCTCAATATGCTTTGTCTTTTGATGATAAACAGGATTCTTAACAATGCACATGGTGCTTTGGTTATCAATAAAGATCTTAGTGTTCATAAAGTTGAACCCATAATCCAACAGCTGATTTTGCATCCAAAGAACCTGTCCACAGCAACTAGCAGCAGCAACATATTCTGCCTCAGTAGAAGATGCAGCCACTATAGTCTGCTTCTTGCACTGCCAAGAAACCAACCTCCTACCCAGAAACTGACAACCTCCAGTAGTTGACTTCCTATCAAAGTTAGCCCCAGCATAATCACTGTCACTATAGGCTTCCAACACAAACGGAGAATCTTTGGGATACCAAAGTCCCATCTTTGGCTGTCCTTTAAAATACTTGAAAATTCTCTTAACTGCAGTTAGGTTAGAAGTCAATGGTGTAACCTGATGTCTAGCACATGCACCAATAGCAAACATAATATCAGGTCTTGAAGCTGTCAAATACATGAGTGATCCGATCATATACCTGTACAGATGAACATTAACAGCAGCATCAGGTTCATTATTGGATTTAGGCTTTGGAGGTTCAAAAGGAGTTGTGGCAATTTTAACATTTTCCATATCAAACTTCTTAAGTATGTCAGACACATACTTCTCCTGGCAGATAAAGATCCCATCTGGTTTCTGCTTAACCTGAAGACCTAAGAAGAAAGTCATTTCACCCATAGCACTCATCTCAAATTCACTCTTCATCAATGCTTCAAATTCTCTGCACCAGGCTTCATTAGTGGAACCAAAGATGATATCATCTACATAAACTTGTACTAGAATGATATCTTTGAAGTTCTTCCTAATAAAAAGTGTTTTGTCAATAGCCCCTCTTCTGTAGCCATGTTTTAGCAAAAAGGCTGATAACCTTCCATACCAAGCCCTTGGTGCTTGATGAAGACCATAAAGTGCTTTAACTACTTTGTAGACCAAATCAGGATTCTGAGGATCCACAAATCCCTGTGGTTGAGTAACATAAACCTCTTCCTCAATCCTTCCATACAAAAATGCACTCTTTACATCCATCTGATATACTACAAACCCCATAAAGGAAGCAAAAGCCAAAAACAATCGGATAGCTTCAACTCTTGCCACTGGTGCAAACACCTCATCATAATCAATCCCCTCTTCTTGTCTATGACCTTGAGCTACCAACCTAGCTTTATTTCGAACCACAATTCCCCTAGCATCCCTTTTATTCTTTAGAATCCATTTAGTTCCAATAGCATGCTTTCCTGCAGGCAAAGGTACCAACATCCATACTTTCTGATTCTGGAACTGCTGCATTTCCTCTTGCATAGCCTCAACCCAATCATCATTAGCAAGAGCTTGAGCTATACTACTTGGTTCAACTTGAGATAAGAAACAAGCATAGAGACAATGTAAGTAATCAGTATGATTGCTCCTTAACTGATCCTGTATATAACTGAGAAAAGCAGATTCTCCAAACTTTGGTTGATGTAGTTTACTTCTTGTCTGAACAGGGGAATTGAGATCTCCAAGAATCAAAGACTGAGGATGAACTGTATTGATCCTCTTGGTAACAATGGGATTGACATCAATGGAGGATGCCTGATTAGTAATTGAGGGGTTGAAGTCATCATCATATGAGGAAGAAGTGAAAATGCCTGTTCTAGACTGATGATGAGGATCATCCAGCTTATCTCTTGAAGAGACTGAATTTCCAAGATCAGAAGGGATTGGAAATCTTTCAGGGGAGTTATCAATACCCAAAGAGTCAACAGGTGGAGAAGACACAGGAACATCAGCAGGAATGGAGACATCAGCAGAAGCTTTAGAAGAGTCGGCAGGAACAGATCCACTATCAGCAGAAATGGTAGCAGCAGGAACAGGAATACCACCAGTCGAATTTAGTTCCCTTCGAACTTCAGCTTCAGCATTTCTCAAGATCTCCTCTGTCTCTTTAGAAAACCCAGAACCAAACATTTCAGCAGCTCTCTTGGCATTATACTCTTGTCTTTGAAGCCTAGCAAGATCTTCTGCAAAACTAGAATCTCCTCCAGCAATATCAGAAGAATCTTTGAGCTTTGAACCTGAAATGTTGTTAGAGGGAAAAGAAGGAACAACTATAGGTCGTTCATCACTCTCTGCATCAGAATCATCATCTGAGGTACCTGCATTGTTAGTTTGAGAAACATTTGTACCAACAGATAGATTTGTTTTGAATCTATTATAACCTAAGGTGTCAGTTAGATAATCCAGATCAAAGTACCACTCTGGACCAACACCCTGCAAATTAGGTTTATCTTCAAGATATCTTAAGTTGAGAGTCTCTTCTATTTTCTTAGAAGACAGATTATAAACCCTATAGGCTTTACTATGAGCAGAATACCCAACAATAAACCCTTCATCAGCCTTCCCATCAAACTTGCCTAGATAATCACTAGTGTTCAAAATAGTGACCTGACATCCAAAAGGCTTAAGGTAACTAATGTTTGGAACCTTCCCAGACAAAAGTTCATAAGGTGTTTTATTATGAGGACTAATAATAGATACCCTATTCAACACATAACAAGCAGTGCAAACTGCTTCAGTCCAAAACATAGTGGGCATCTTAGATTCAGCTAACATAGTCCTAGCTGCTTCTATCAGGGTCCTATTTTTCCTTTCTGCAACCCCATTTTGTTGTGGAGTTCTAGCATTACTATAGTCCCTTTTTATCCCCTTACTCCCACAGAGTTCTATAAGATTAGAATTCTTAAACTCTGTGCCATTATCACACCTTATAGACTTAACCTTTTTACTTAGCTGATTTTCTATTAAGGCAATAAAATCCCTAATAACTGGATAAGTTTCATCTTTAGTACCCAAAAAGAAAGTCCAAGAAAACCTGCTAAAATCATCTGTAATCACCAGGCAGTAGTACTTATGGTCAATACTTCTGATAGAAGTAGGACCAAAAAGATCCATATGAAGAAGCTGCAAAGGCTCAGAAATGTTGCTCACAGCAGTTATGGCCTTGTATGAAGCTTTGTGTTGCTTTCCTTTGTTGCAGGCAACACAATTGTGTTCATTAGAGAAGATCTTCAAAGGAAGCCCTTGAACCAAACCATTCTTAGCCAACTTGTTAATGGTCTTGAAATTCACATGAGCCATTCTTCTGTGCCATTTATTAGATTCATCCACAGAAGCTTTTGCCACCAGACAAGCAAGTGAACCCTCAGGCTGAACATCACTAAGATTGAAGCTGTAAAGATTGTAAGTCCTTGGAACTTTGAGTTCAACCTGACTTTCATCAGGCAACTTGAAGTCTTTGGACAACACAAAGCATTCAGTCTCAGTGAAGAGAACACTGTTCTTCTTGTCACAAATTTGAGAGACAGAGAACAAATTGAAGTTTTGGAGTTCCTTCACATAAAGCACATCTTCAAAGTCCAGCTTGGCAGTTTTGATAGTTCCCTTCCCAGTAATTATTCCATCTCCTCCTCCAAATGTCACAGTACCTCCATTCAAAGGCACAAAATCATGCAATCTTTCTAAATTTCCTGTCATACTCCTGGAACATCCACTGTCAACAATGCCAACATCTTTACTTCTAAAAAGAAAATCCTGATACAAAGAATACATATACAACATTATATACAAGAGAGACCCAAGCCATTGCTGACTTGAGCCTGCCTAGTGGATCAATAAAAATTAAACCCTGGAGATTGATGAGATCCACCATTGATCTTGGACCCCATTTTTATATGTTGGTTATTGATTTTCCAAGAACAACCTGCTGAGGACTTAACAGCAGTTTTCCATCTTGCCCCTCCCATGTGCATGGTGTCAAAATAAACAGGTCTCATATCATTTTGAAAGTAAGTGCTAGTGGGTTTGCTGAAAGATGTAGCAATATTGCTTCTCCAACCAGCAGGATTGAACCTACCGGCAGGAACAGGATAAGCAGCAGCAACAGGCTTATCGGCAGGAATGAACTTATCAGCAGCAACAGGCTTACCAGCAGAAACTGGCTTGCCAGTAGCAACTGAAGTTCTCCTTGCTGCTTGAGGAATATAAGGGGGAATATCATTGACATTTTTCCATACAGACCTATTTTGACATGCATATAAACCCATCTGTTTTTCATAATAGTCACAATCTTTAATAAGATGATCATAACTACGACACACAAAGCAAGATTTCTTTCTAGGGGACTTTTTCTTAACAATAACTTTCTTATTGCAAACAGAATTATTCAAACCAACACATGAAACAAAATTATCCTTAACAGAATTAAAATCACAACCAAAATTGTTTGAAACAGAACCACAACTAGAAACATTATTGTTTTTAACACTATCAGAAGAAATATCTTCAAATGCAGCTGTCTTTGAATGAGATTCATCAGTAGCTACTTCTGAGGAGAGATCTTCTGACTTTATTGAAGCTGACTTGTCACTTGATCCACATGTGGCATAGTCATTAGTCTTGATTTCTGAAGATTTGTCACTGTAAGAACAAGAGACAAATTCATTAGAGTCACAATCAAGATTAGGCAAGTTCTTTGCCTGTTTGCCATAGATCATTTGTGAATCATCAAAGTCATCAAAAGGATTAGCAGGTTTAAATGTTCCAGTTATGGGTGGAGGAACATCATTCATTCCTCCTTCCTTTACATACTTTACAGGTTTTCTATAATCTACAGGTTCAGGGTCAAAAATACTATATTCGTTAGGGTCATAAAATTGATTTGGCCCTATCATGTCACCGTACCCTAAACCTCTTTTAGTTTTTGTAGACATAGAACTATCAATAAGCTTGTGAAGGTTTTTGGAAGAGTCTTTCCATTTATCAAATCTAGCTAAGGAATCATCTAGTTTAGACTGCAAATCCTGATTTTCTAACACAACCTTAGATTTTTCCCTTTCAGAATGTTAAAACTCATTAGTGGCATTTTTTAAATATCTTTCCAAAACCTTTATTTTTACTTCATAAGCAGACTGTTGTTGTTGATACCAGACCTTTTGTTGTTCTAATATTTTAACAGCCTTTTTATGAGCCTTAAGATGTATAAAATTATCATTATTTTCACTTTCTTTATCATCAAATTCCTGTTTAAGTTTAGCATATATAGGTGCACAACCAAATGGGCAGTTTTGTACCTGAGATGGATGACCCATCATTCCAAACTGACCAGCCACTTGTTTCTTCTCACCATATCCAGCTATCATTCCATAAACCTTCTCTGCTCCACTTGCAACAGCTTTCTCATGATGTTCCCAGTCCACCATCGAATCCACAGATACCAAAGCCTTGGGGTCATCTGATTCCAACTCTTGAATTTTGAAAGCAGAATACCGTGCTTTATCATCCACCTTCTTATCTGTACATTCCCTAGCAAAATGTCCTGTTTGAGAACATTTATAGCACCTCACCTTCCTTCTGTCAAACCTGGCAGGCTCCTGTCCATCAAAATTGACCCTTCTTCCTGCCTTCTTTTCAAACCTATCCAATTTCAAAGATATCATAGCCACCTGCCATCTAAGGTCCATCTCTTCCAGATCCAATTCATCAACCTGATTGAAATCTTCATAAACAATCTTCTGCTGTGGAGTACTCTCAGTAACAAATGAATGAAGCACATCCTCCAGAATATTATCAGATCTTGTCTGAACTTTTGATGTGGCAGATGGGTAAGAAAGTGATGAAGAGGATGGTGTCAGACTTTTTCCATATGATGCTTTATTAGCACCAGAGGTACTAACAAAAGCAGTATGGGTTGGAATTTGAGGTGAATAGGTGGAATACCCTTTGATGTCAATTTCAAGGGTTTTCAGTTTGTTGTACAGATCATCAAAACTCATAAAGTCCAGTCCACCTTTGGCCTTAAGTGTTATTGACACCTGAGACCAGGATGGAGGCAAGGCCCTCAGAAACTTGGTGTTGCAGTCCTCATCGTCTGGCCTAGCTTTCAACTGGTTGAGTTGGCTCAGGATCTTGTGAAACCTGTCATACCCTTTGTGGATCCCCTCAGCCTCAGAGATCTTAAATTCCTGGAACTCTTGCTAGAGCATAGACTTTCTCATTTTTCTGGATTCATCATTCCCTCCAAATCTGGCTTTTACAGCATGCCAGATCTTTCTAGCATCATCCAAGTGATGAAAATCACTCATATGATCCTCTGGAATAGCTTGAAGTAGAAGGGTTCTTGCCTTGGTTTCCCTTTGTACAGCAAGGTGTTCTTCTGCTGTAACAGGTGGCTCTATATAGATATTGCCATCATTATCCCTTCCAGTATTCTTCTTGCTATTTCCCTTAAGAATCACATTCCACAGATTGTAATCAGTGTTCGTGATCCAATATTCCATTCTCATAGCCCAGACTTCATACTCATCTTTCTTCAGGTATGGGAATTTAGCATTGTTAGTGGACATAGTGGTGACGATTTGTGTTTGGACTTGTGATGTTTCAGGTTTGGGTTGGTGATCTTCCTGGTTAATGGCATTGTTTTGTGGGATTTCGTCTTCCATTGAAAGAGGGTTAAGAGGTATGAAATCGAACTTCTTCTTCTTTATCAGAGATCCTCACCAGGCTCTGATACCACTTGTAGGATCGAGTACTTCGAGCTTGATTGAGCTTGGTTAAACGAGAACCTCTATATGGAATACAAGTGTTTATGCGGAAACTAAACAACAAGTATAATAAAGAAGAAAAGACAATGATCCTCTATGGATCAGACTATGAACTAAGAATTGTGTTATTGATAAATTGTAATTGACAAAGGTACATTAAACTCATGGACGAGATGTTTCTTTTATAATCATAAGAAACCCTAACCCTAACCCGTCTTACAAGAAAATGTGTGAAGAGATAAACGAGATCTCTTCTAAAAATAAATCTAACAAACTCTCTAAACCTACGGATAACAAACAATAATATCTGCAGCAATAAGCACTATCGGCAGAAACAAAACAATACTATCAGCAGGAACCAACCGCAGCAGGAATGTAACACTATCGGCAGGAACCAGCTTCACTATCGGCAGCAATGAGAAATTCTTATTTCTCAGAGATCCTAACACACTTCTTCATCTCCCTACTAATTTTATCCAATTGAGCTTGAATAGCAGCAAACCCGTCAAAATTAGTGCTGCTCTTAGATCTAGTAGAGGTTCCGTCGTGCCATTTTTGAGAATGATCAGCAGCTTCTTGGATAGCTTTTCTAGCATTGGCTGCACTCATTTGAGGCACAGCTCCCTTAGCATCCAAGATTTGTCTGGTAGGCACGTCTAATCCTTGATAGAACAATATTATCTCCTGCATTGGACTTAGATAATGTTGAGGGCATTTCATCAACAAGTCTTTAAATCGTTCCCAAGCTTGATAAAGAGTTTCATCAGGCTCTTGCTTGAAACTGTTGATAGCCTCCATCTTTTTAGCAGTTTTAGCAGGTGGACAATATCTTTTCAGGAATTTGCTCTTCAAATCTTCCCATGTTGTGATTGAACTAGCAGGTTCATTCCTTAGCCACTTATTAGCAGCTCCTTTAAGCGAAATTGGAAAGATTCTTAGCATAAGTTGATCATCAGAGACTCCTTCTGTAGTAAACAAATCTGCAATCTCGAGGACTTTTTCAACATGTTCATTAGCATCTTCATGTTTTGTTCCACTGAAAGCATTTTCTCTTAGCTCCTTGAGAAACTGACCCTTCAACTCAAACTTTGACTTTTCATCAAACTTTGGTCTAGCAACTCCTGAACAGTAATCAGCACGGGTATTGTTCATGTATTCCTCCATAGTAGTGTTTTCTGCCATTGTTTCTATTTCTTCTTCTTCTTTCTCTTCAGAAAAATAATCAAGCTCGAATGAACTTGAAATTTCAAAGCTTTTTGTGTTGAAAAGCCTTTTAAGCGAATGTAAGGCTCGTTCAGGATCTTCGAAAGGTGTAATCAAGTTCTTAGTTGAACTCCTGGTCATGCACTTCCTGAAACTATCACAAAAGCATCAGTAGGGTATGTTCAAGAAAGTAATATATCAGAAAATTAGCAACGAAAACGGAATACGAAAAATAAAAGTTACTGATATCTGCAGACGATGCGCCGTATCCAAAAAGTTGGATACGCCATATCTTATAATCGTTAAAATTTAATCAGACTTTTATTCAGAAATCAGATACGCCGCTTAGAATTAGAATGCGCCGTATCTTAAAATTTGATCAGACTTTTATTCAGAAAGCAGATACGCCGCTTATAAATTAGAATGCGCCGTATCAGATTTAAATTATCAAAAATCGATTATATTTATTAAAATTAAATGCGTCGTATTAACAAAAGTTAATGCGCCGTATTTTCGTTACGTTTCAAAATACAAGATTTTTGATTCAGAAGATGCGCCGTATCGATAAAAATCGATGCGTCGTATCTGTTTAATAATTCGAAAAACTGTTTTTAATTTAAATCGAAAATACGCCGTATCTGTTAAAACAGATGCGTCGTATGGCGTTAGGGTTTAGAAAAAAATTTCTTATTAAAAACAGAATACGCCGTATCTTGGGGAAAGATGCGTCGTACTCGAATTTATTAAACGTGTTGTATTTTATAAAAATAATACGCAATACGCCGTATCTGTGAAAACAGATGCGCCGTATCGTTTGTATCAGCACAATACAACGATAACAGAATGCAGAAAAAAAATAAAAAGAAAAACAAAAATAAAATCAAACAAAAAGAAACAAAAATTAAAGAAAATAAATAACACACAAAAACAGAAAATATGCAAATAATATAATGAATGCAATTTATCTAATATACAACAGAGTTAGCGGTTAGAATCTAAAAATTAAAAAGAAAAACCTAATTAAAATACTAATCAAATTAACAGATAATAACAATTCACTCCCCGGCAACGGCGCCAAAAACTTGATGTGGTGTTTTTTGCTCTAATTCTTTTATATCCACGGTAGCGGCTCCAAGAACTTGGTGCGCGCGTGATGTGTCGTTGTGGTTTAGCAGTATTAATGCCTACTCAAGTTTTAAATTTATATTTAGCCGACTTATCAATAAAACACACACTTTAACGAGCAGTGTACCCGGTCAGTATGAATATAATGGTAAGTAGAGTGTCGATCACTAAGAGTGGAACGTATTATCTAGTTATTCTAATCAGTATTTTAATATCCTAACGCAAGGGGGTTTCAGCCTGAGAGACTGGCACAGTTTTGTTTGCAATTAAATAATAAAATAAACAAATAGGCACGAATCAGCAAGTAGCACACACGTACACAGATAGATACTTGAGACAATAAGAAGGCTGTCCTGATAATTAAGTAGCTTGTCACTTGTTTTATTGCTAGTTTTATATGAAGTGTATGTAATTAACCCTTTCTCGTTGGCCCTATTCTTATCGGCGAGTAAACCCTTAATGATTACTTATGTCTAAAAGTTATTCCTAAGTGATCAATTTAGAAACAACCGTGGGAGCCACATCTTGTCCCGCAGTCGGATGCCCGCAAGCCACTAATAAACACAGAGGTTATCAATGCACTAATAAGTAGTAACCAAAGACATCAACATATAAACTTTAATTGATGGGAAAGCAAGTATTAAAGGGAGTGCAATCTTTCCGTTGTCACATTACACAAGCCACCAATCCTGATGAATTAAAGTTTGCTAAAACAATAAAACAAAACTACTTAATGAATTAAACATATGCAGCACCTTCTTACAGCTCTTGTATCTTAGATTTGGGTGTGTCTTGTGCTGCCTTCTTGACTGAATTCGTCCTTCTCTTCTGTTCGGTCTTTAGGTTTTCGAACTTCCGAATCTCTTTAATGCGTCTGGTCTACGGGGTATTTATAGTTTGTGTCTGAGGGAAGATGCGGCGCATCTACTTAAGTAGATGCGGCGCATGTACTTAACTTCGCGTGGGGTCCAAGATTATAATATTCAGGAATATTCGTACACCGCCAGTAGATGCGGCGTAACTCTTTATTAGATGCGGCGCATGTCCTCTTGTATCTTGGATCGTATCTGGTGATATCTTGATAGAGATGCGGCGCATGTTGATAGTGAGATGCGGCGCATCTGGAGCAGAATTGACTTGATCTTGTCCATGTCAGTAGACTTCCACTTTATGTACGTTTTGCTCCATTATTAGTCCAAAATAGCTAAGTTTCACCAAATGCTTGTTTTTACCTGAGAATTACAAAAGTAAACAATTAAGTATCAATCCTCATACATAATATAGTAAAACAAGTCAAATTAATAGGATAAATGATAGTAATAAAATGTACTTATTTGAGTTCATCAAATATCCCCCCACTTGAACTTTACTTGTCCCCAAGTAAACCTTAGATTAAAACTTATGAAAATGTATCCTAAAAGATGTTAGGATTTATTTTTATAGTTAAGCATGTATTCGTTTATTTCATAATCACACAACTAAACACTTAACGAATTAGAAGTAAAATAAAATAAGTCGATAAAAGCAAATCTAATCGTTTAACTGTCCAGTCGTGACGAATATTCTATCATAAGCTTGGCAAGTATACACATCTCCACCACTAAAGCTAAGGAATAACAAATCTAAAGCGGTAAAAAGGGTTTTTAGGCTTAAGGGTTAATTATTCTCTTTTCACTATCGATCTCAAATTCCAGAAAAGGCGACAAAATCACGAATACATGATCGAATCCACGAACATGATACTTGCAATTGCTCAAATCCTTAACTCGAATAGGCTAAAGATAGGTCCAAACTTCACCAATAATAATATATCAAAAAGGGCGACAAAATCATAAATACATAGCCGAATCCACGACTACGATACTTAAGATTGCTCAAATCCCTAATCTCAATAAATCAAAGGTTTGGTTGGATAAAGAACAATACAGGGTATGGATAACATTTGGGATATAAATTGGTGTAATAAATAAAAATAAACAAAACAAATAAATTAAAATCCTAAGTGTGGTTAATCACTATCCCAACCATCCCATGAATAAGACTCATATCATTGAATAACTCACGCTTTAACACTTGAAACACACGCTTTAGGTAGACACGAATTATACTCAACAAAATCTTAATCAAAGAATAATCCTTAATTGGCATTCCCATAACTGCCGATTCCCATTCAATCCATAGATATAATACAACAAATAGTGGTGATATCGACCACTTACATAACTCTACATCGTTGGCTTAAAATAAACATCCAACTCTTTTTTCTTTCTTTTTCTTTTCTCATTTTTTCGATTTTTTTTTTTTTTTTTTTTTTTTTTTTTTTTTTTTTTTTTTTTTTTTTTTTAACTTGAAACATAAACATAGATGTGTAAAATTTCACCACATCACTACAACTTTCTTTCCGGATAATTTTTATTCATACTTTTCATACTTTCAGAAATAACGCTAATAGTGAAAGTAGTAAACACACGAAAAATAAACTCAAAAATATACAATATTTACTTTCACTCCAATTTGCATTGTGCAATTTCCCGACCTAACCATAGATAATGAATTACGCACGCGAACACAGGTAATGTAAGGAAACACACTCTGCCTATAGCAATTAACCAACCACGGATTCTAATCTACAGGGTAGGCTAAGGTGTAAGGTGTAACGAAACATTTTAAACATAGGTGTAAGAAACGAAAGGAATGGCTCTGAGGGTTTTTCTAGGGGTATCTTACTCTAAAAGTGAGAGTAACAAAAGGTTTTATACGGGGGTTAACTAACCAGTGTAGTTAGCTAATAACACATAACATATAAAGGCTTTTTGGGTGTAATCCTAGAAATTTTACCAAGTTAGACAAGTCATTCCAATTAAATAAATAATACTCATTATGGTGGTCTCGAATAGTATACAAGCCAAGTTCTAAAGTTTACAAGTCACCGGCACACTCATAGATTTGTGAATTTTGAAAAATCACAATTTTTGAAAATAATGTCATGTGTGCAGTTATGCAACTTAGATCTTAAACAAAAACATGCTAAAAAAATTTTTAAGTTTGATATATTAAGCACATTTTAAGCATAATTTTTGAAAAAGTTTAGGACAAGTAAGTGTTAAGTGTTCTAATTCTCCTATCCCCCCACTTAAGTTAAACAACGTCCTCGTTGTTTGTATAAAAGGTTAAAAACTGGAAATAAAAGAATTAGAACGGAAAAACTCCCCTGAGATTTGCTCGGTATGATCCTCCATTTGTATATGAGCAAAAATCAACTTCTTGTGGATTAGAACGTTAAAGCTTCATACTTGATTTATCCACAGGAAATCCAGAAAACTATAATACCACCAACACTTTAAAACACACCTAAGATAAGAAAGGTTCAACTTGCATAACACATTAGTAGTTAGGAAAAATAAAACTTAAAAAAATTAAAACTGAAAATCATCAGGTCAGTCGATGCGCCGTATCTTATTGAAGAAGATACGCCGTATCGAGCCTGGAATAAATACGGATCAGAATAAAGATGCGCCGCATCCTTAACCAGGGATGCGCCGCATTAAAAATAAACTGATAAATAGTTATAAAGTCGAAAATAAAAATGCAGAAAAATAAAATAAGATATGACCATTGCAGAGGATGCGTCGCATCTCAGGATTGAGATGCGCCGTATCTTCGTGCGGCCTGGACTGAAAATAAAACAAAATAAAGGATAGGATGCGTCGCATCTGTTTAAACAGATACGGCGCATGTAGTAACCAAACAGACTGTTAACAGTCTGTTGTAAAATGACTTGTTCCACGGTCTAATCTCATACGTCCTCTCGTACTCTCGTGCTGAACTTAATGCCAGTCTTCGTCAAACATAACAAGAAATATAAACTGAAACATTAAACATAAGCATAAGAATAACGATAAGTACAATCCACAAAAAATAATAATAATGTGTGGAACAATGTCAGTAAAACAAAAGGGTAAGATCATAGGTGAGAGGTGTCGTCCGGATGGGTCCCAGAAGTGCTGGCTCCATCAGTCCTCTGGCGGACTCTGCGCTCGTACGTACGTGCTACTCCCGTAACCTCAGTACCATCAGGACGGGTGTGGGTGATACCCTGATGCTCTAATAGTCTGCTCACACTCCTGACCACCCACTCTAAGTCTCTCCTCAGTACCATCACCTCTCCCTCGACTGCGTCGAGTCTCTGAATCACGGTGCGTGGGGGTACTGGTGCCTGTGGCACCTCCTCGTCGGCAGGAGCAGCAGCCGGAGGATCCTGAGGTCCTCCCTGCTCTGCCTCTGGCCCTGCAGCTCTGGCGGGCCCTAATGCTGCCCAAAAGTGGCCCCCAGCAGCCACCTGGCAGATCGCCAGTCTAACCAAATAGTCCCTGTCGATAACTGGGAGACGAGCCACCACAACCTCCAGCCCCGCTGGAATCTCTGCTCCAATAACTCCAAAATGGCGGGCCAGCCTCGAAACAAAATGCCCGCCAGTCATGTGGCTCCTCCGATCTCTCCCAGCAGCTGATCGGTGGAGGTAGTGCGCCAAAAAGTGGGGGATGTTCACCGGCATCCCCTCATCCATGCTCCTAAGTAGGAAGAGGTCCAGAGTGGTCACCTTTTCAGGTGACTGACCCCTCCCAGCAATAGTAAGTGCAATCAGCCTGTGACACAGCCTCCTCATCGGCTCCCTGATCAAAGTATATGAGGGGGTGGAAGTAGTGATGTCGCCCCCCGAAGAAATCCTGAACCAGTAATCACTGAATACCCCTCTGTCAGGGACAACCCGTAAACTCTCAGCCCAGTACCTGGCAAACCCAGCAGATCCAAGCTCCTCCTCAGTGTGTAGACCCATGGCTAAAATAAACTGCCTCATCGACATCTGCCTGTGCACACCTCCTAACCTGAACACCAGAGTGTCAGCTGTATCAATCTCCACATCTGTCTCTCTGTAATGAATCGTGCTAAAGAACTCCAGCATGAGCTCCCTAATCAGAGGCTCGTCAACCCTAAACAGTCGCTCCCAAGCACTAGACCTGAACTCCACCTCATCATCACCTCCAACAACTACCATCTCCATACGACGCTGTAAGCTCGCAGCTGCATGTCCACCACCGATGAATCCCACATCGTCAAAATTCAGAACCTGGACTCTGAATATTTTCTTGAAGTAAACTGAGTCAAGCCTATGCAAATAATCCTCTAGAGTGCCATCAGTAAGTCCCATGTTCTCGAATCGTAACCATTGGTGCCTTTGTGCGATATCTGGTAGTGTCATCTGAAATAAACATTCAAAGTCAGTAAACAGTCTGCAAGTAAGGTAGATACGGCGCATTTGATTAAATCAATGCGGCGTATCTGTATTAAGTACAAGAGATGCGGTGCAAGACAACAGATACGGCGTATTGAGATGCGTCGTATCTAGAT
This sequence comes from Artemisia tridentata subsp. tridentata, assembly GCA_021014915.2. NCBI lineage: Eukaryota > Viridiplantae > Streptophyta > Magnoliopsida > Asterales > Asteraceae > Artemisia > Artemisia tridentata. Next base: position 446,722,788 of record CP139509.1, on the reverse strand, counting down.
TAATCAATACGGCGTATCTAAAAGTTTATCAATTTTGAAATAGGTCGTTACGCCGCATTAATCAACCCAGATGCGCCGCATCTAAAAGCATATCAGTATAAAATAAAGGGTTAGGCACGTTTTTCAAGAATCCGTATCCGTGACGTAAACTTCCACTAAATATCACAGTATAATATTCTCCTTATATCAGTTCAAATATCTCAATCAACCACAGCTAATTCACCTTCCCGCTAAATATTCAAAATCAAACCCAAAACCTAAATTTTCGGTCGATTCAATTAGTGCCAAATTCGATGTCCGAATCTAAAATTAACTTAGGGGAAATAATTAATTCCAAGTTCTAATCATATCCCTATATCGTTTAAGCGCGAATCGATTCAATCCTATAAACCCTAATTTTCGTATTAATCAAAATTGAATCGAAATGTAACAATTACCTTAGTATTTGTGATTAGGAGAAGGATTAATGCTCGGATTAAAGGCGGATTAAAGAAAGATGATCGGATTTTGAGTATAATTTTAGTGCGTGTTCTTAACTGTGTGTATTTATGCGGCGTATTCCCGTCGTATTTATAGGGCGACACGATGCGCCGTATTAGAAAATTGGGATGCGCCGTATCTATTTAATTCCGTTGACTGGTCAATAAGTCCTAGTTGGTCAGGGATACGGCGCTTTGGATATTAAGATCCGCCGTATCTCTATGTTAGTTAACGAAATTTAAATAAAGAACGTACCTTGGCCTCCGCAACACAGTTCCTTATACATCAAATGTGGGTTAAAACGGCACACCATATAGATGAATTCAAAATAAGAGTAATAGGCATAAACGTTTCATTAATAATTGTAATCTTATTGTTTAGTGGATAAGGATTTATTCCGAGGTTAGGAACAAATATCGTTTTTAAGCGTGCAAAATTAAGATTACGATTTGAATCAGATGTATAACATAGATAATAAAATTGAGATTATAGTGGAGGAGACTTCCCTTAGGGCTGGTTGAATAATCGAAGAGGTTACTTTTTGATACCCCAGCTAACCTCTCTTGGTTTGGTTCAGAATGTAATCTTTCTTGGTGATGCTCGAGTCATCATTTATCCTGAAAATAAACAACTTGCACACGAGAGTAGCTGACCGATCAAGGTAAATATCAAAAATCAACTATATTTATCAAATTATATTCGTCGTATTAACAAAAGTTAATGCGCCGTATTTTCGTTACGTTTAAAAATAAAAGATTTTTGATTCAGTAAGATGCGCCGTATCGACAGAGATCGATACGCCGTATCTTGTTTAATAATTCGCAAACTGTTTTTAATTAAAATAATAGATACGTCGTGTCTTCAAAAGAAGATGCGTCGTATGGCGTTAATGTTTTAGAAAATTTTTTTATCAAAAACAGATACGCCGTATCTGCAAAGGCAGATGCGTCGTATTACTTTATCGCTTAGAAAAAATTTTCTTATTAAAAACAGATACGCCGTATCTTGGGGAAAAGATGCGTCGTATCGAATTAATTAAACGCGTTGTATTAAAAAAAAAATTAAACGCAATACGCCGTATCTGAGAGATCAGATGCGCCGTATCGTTTGATTTAGCACAGTACAACGATAGCAGAACAGAAAAATACGAAAAATAAAAACAAAAAATTAAACACACAAACAAAAATAAACACACAAAAATAAAAGAAAACAATTAACACATAATACAACAAATATGCAAAATAGTACAATGATGCAATTAATCTAAAAAGAAAAAAAAAAAAAACTAATTAAAGTACTAATCAAATTAACAGATAATAACAATTCACTCCCCGGCAGCGGCGCCAAAAACTTGATGCGCGTGATGTGTCGTTGCGGTTTAGCAGTTTTAATGCCTACTCAAGTTTTAAATTTATATTTAGCCGACTTATCAATAACACACACACTTAACGAGCAGTGTACCCGGTCAGTATGAAGATAATGGTAAGTAGAGTGTCGATCACTAAGAGTGGAACGTATTATCTCGTTAATCTAATCAGTATTTTAATATCCTAACGCAAGGGGGTTTCAGCCTGAGAGACTGGCACAGTTTTGTTTGCAATTAAATAATAAAATAAACAAATAGGCACGAATCAGCAAGTAGCACACACGTACACAGATAGATACTAGAGACAATAAGAGGGCTGTCCTTATGATTAAGTAGTTTGTCACTTGTTTTATTGATAGCTTTATATGAAGTGTATGTAATTAACCCTTTCTCGTTGGTCCTATTCTCATCGGCGAGTAAACCCTTAATGATTACTTATGTCTAAAAGTTATTCCTAAGTGATCAATTTAGAAACAACCGTGGGAGCCACATCTTGTCCCGCAGTCGGATGCCCGCAAGCCACTAATAAACACAGAGGTTATCAATGCACTAATAAGTAGTAACCAAAGACATCAACATATAAACTTTAATTGATGGGAAAGCAAGTATTAAAGGGAGTGCAATCTTTCCGTTGTCACATTACACAAGCCACCAATCCTGATGAATTAAAGTTTGCTAAAACAATAAAACAAAACTACTTAATGAATTAAACATATGCAGCACCTTCTTACAGCTCTTGTATCTTAGATTTGGGTGTGTCTTGTGCTGCCTTCTTGACTGAATTCGTCCTTCTCTTCTGTTCGGTCTTTAGGTTTTCGAACTTCCGAATCTCTTTAATGCGTCTGGTCTACGGGGTATTTATAGTTTGTGTCTGAGGGAAGATGCGGCGCATCTACTTAAGTAGATGCGGCGCATGTACTTAACTTCGCGTGGGGTCCAAGATTATAATATTCAGGAATATTCGTACACCGCCAGTAGATGCGGCGTAACTCTTTATTAGATGCGGCGCATGTCCTCTTGTATCTTGGATCGTATCTGGTGATATCTTGATAGAGATGCGGCGCATGTTGATAGTGAGATGCGGCGCATCTGGAGCAGAATTGACTTGATCTTGTCCATGTCAGTAGACTTCCACTTTATGTACGTTTTGCTCCATTATTAGTCCAAAATAGCTAAGTTTCACCAAATGCTTGTTTTTACCTGAGAATTACAAAAGTAAACAATTAAGTATCAATCCTCATACATAATATAGTAAAACAAGTCAAATTAATAGGATAAATGATAGTAATAAAATGTACTTATTTGAGTTCATCAGTTAGGTTCGTGTAGTGCATATTCAGATTCGTGGTTTGGTTTTTGGGTTCTTTTTGGTTCGTACAATAAGGTAAGAAAAGATCATTGATTGATCTTTGTTTGTGGCTCAAGTCGTGTAATACTCGTACTTTTATGTTCAAAAAGGTGTTTTAGATCGTTCTTGATAAGTCACAACAGTGTTTGTGAGTTGTTTGTGGAAGATCCGAAGCTTTTCTTGGTAGCGGGTTGTATTTCGTACAAAGTTTCATCGCAGCGGTTTAACAATCTGCTAAGGATTCGTGTTAGCGGTTTACTATATTTGGCTGTTTTGGTCTAGCTGCTTGGTTAATAGCGGTTTGTAGTGTATCGGTTTCTGGAAAAGGACAAACTGTACTGAAAAGGACAGTTTGTCAACTTGTGGCAGCGGTTTGTCAGGACTTGTCGTCTAGCGGCTTGTCGTGTTGTGGTAGAGGTTTACGGGTTTCAGCGGTTCTAGTTATAGCGGCTTTAGGTTCCAGCGGTTTAATCATCAGCGGGTTAACTTTTAGCGGCTCTAGTTTCAGCGGTTTAATCTTCCAGCGGTTTAGCGTTCAGCGGTTTAATCCTCAGCGGTTTAACTTCTAGCGGTTCTGCTTTCAGCGGCTTGATACTTCTGGTCTAGCGGTTTGAAATTCAGCGGTTTGACTTCTAGCGATTTTGAATTTCAGTGGTTTGAGTCTAGCGGTTTGACTTCTAGCGGTTTGACCTTCAGCGGTTTGACCAAAGTTGACTTTTTACGTCAAAACTTCAAACGGCCATAACTTTTGAACCGTAACTCCGTTTGCAGCGAAATACCTGTCAAAACGACTGGAACAGCCTGAATATTGTGAGGTTTCACCACAAAGTTGTGAAACGAATTCTTCAAGGCCCAAAACCCTTCCGAAAAGAAGTTATTGAGGTTTTAAGTTTTCAGACCAAAATTCCACCGTAAAAACTTGCATCAACCAAACCTAATCACAACCATACCCATACAAAAGATCACCAAGTCCACCAAACCGTCATCATAAGACACTCAAGTAACCATTATCATTTCACGGTTTATTCTAGATTTTAGTAAAATCTCGCGAAAGAATCTATTTCTCGGTTTAAATCTTAGAATTGTAAAATCCCGTGCACGTTTACATCATGTCAAATACTTCAGATTCTGCTATATCAGAGATACTCAGATTGTACAACATGATGGACAAACAAAAGATTCCCAAAGATGTTCGACAGATAAACGTGTTTGACTATGTCGGTGCCAATAGAGAATTTGTGTGCCCGAATTCTCAAGAAAACAAGCTTCATCAGCCACTGACAAATGTTGGGGAGTCAGATACTGCTAGGAACAACGTGCAACATGAGAAACACAACGAAGCGTCTGCTGAACCTAATGGGGTATCTTCTGTCATTAATAATGATAATGTGTTGCATGAACAAAAGATTCCCGACAAAGTACTACAGACAAACGTTGTTGAGTCAGATATTGCTTATATGGGAAATAGCGATGTTTTCCCATATGAACAATATGTGAATCACAACGAAGCGTCTGTTGTACCTAGTTGTGCATCTTCTGTTCTAAATGATGATTATGTGCTGCATGAGAACACTGTGTTTGTCCCTGATGATAACTTGATCACTAGACTAAACATCTATAAGGAACAAGTAGCTATGTATGAACAGCATGCTAAGTTTGAACTTAATGAACGTGAGCAGAAATTAGAAGGTCAAATGAGTACACTTATTAAAGAGTCTAGAGTAAGAGAAGAAACATTAAAACAAGAGTTGAATTCTTTGAAAAATCAGCTAGAACAGTCTGTCAAACAGAAACAGGAAGCACAAAAATGTATTACTACACTTAAGCTAGAATTCAAAGAAAAAGAAACAACACTTTTAAATGATTTCTCTAGACTCAAGACGTTAAAAAATAAGCTTGAAGATAAGTTGTACACACAAGATCAAACCATACAAACTGCTCAAATGATTCATAAGCACAGAAAGTTGAGTGATAAGCATAGTAAGATCATGATAGGTGAACCCAAGTCAACCATCCTTAGGGGCATGAAAGTAGCTCAACCTGCCCTATATGATGGTAATGTGATGCTTATGCCTATTCATGACCCGCCTGAGCATATCTACACAAATGAAGAGGATGAGATAAGTGATAGAACAAGGGAAAAAATGAGTGAGAAAATGAGGGATCCCGAGTGCATAGCCAGACGAATAATAGTCAAGCCCCATGATTATTATGAGGAGAATCGTTTGACTGTGTTTGCACCTCAAAAGAAGTTAACACCTGAACAGATATTTTGGTCACAAGATATAGAAAAGATAAAGGAAGATAAACTTAAAGCCAACACCCCATACATTAGAAAAGTTGCGTCCATAACGGTGTATCCTCCCAATACACCTAGGAATTTGGTTCCTTTGTCTCTTCCCACTGAATGCAAAACCTTAATTAGCTTATACGTGCTTTGGCAACTATTTGCTGATTTTGATAAAACATGTAAGAAGAGAATCACACCAACCGGAATTACTGAGGGGGAAAGGTGTTTTGAGCATGCAAAAAGGTGTTACTTGACTGAGGTCATGCCATTCTTTAAACTACTTAAAGAACATTTTGAAGGGTTGCAAACTGCCCTTAAAACCGAAATAAATGAAATGAAAGTAGTGTTTAAAGATATGGAAAATGAGGTAACTCAAAATGTGATAGAACTTAAGACTCGTGAGATAGAAAGAAAGAACATTCTCATCACAAATGAGAATTTGATTGCTAGATGTATTGCACAAGATGTATTTTATACTGCTACTGATTCTGCATTATCTGCTTGTCAATTTCATGAGTATTCTATTGCTTTAGATGTTACCCAGAATCGTGTTGTTGAGCTTGAGGGGGAGAATTTGAAATTGCTTGAAAAAATTCAAAATGATGACCATGATAACATGGTTAAACGTTTTTCAAAACTAGAAGTTGATTATCTGAATTTGCAACTCAAACATCAACACTTAGAAGAAAAATGCAAAATATCAAATGTCAAGACATCCTCGGATGCTCCTGAGTTTGATACATATTTTGAATTAAGCAAACGTGATGAAAAAATTCAAGCTCACACAAACATGATTCGACTGTTGAGGGCCCAAGTTGCCCAATTGAAATCCAACAAATGTGAGGTGTATGGCACCAATAAACCTTCGTCTTCAGATTCTCAGAATTTTCAGTATCAAGACACCATCAACAAGTTACATTATGAAAATGAGTGTTTTCGAGAAGAAAATTCTAAGATTAAACAGCATTACAAAGAGTTATATGACTCAATTAAAGTCACACGAAATAGTCATAATGAAAAGATAACTTCTTTGTTAAATGAAATTGAGAATCTTAAGACTCAGGTGAAAGGAAAAATGCCATGTACCACTTGTAATTGTGTTGCATCAAAGGTCTCTGCTTGTAAAATGTACGATGTTGATGTGAGGCCTATTCCATTTCCCATGAGAAACAACAGACCTGTCCATCAAATGTACCTCTGTCACCTTAGGGATGGACTTGATACTTTTCGTGAGGTTGTGGAAGAGGACAGAATAGGAAAACCACTCGATAAGGCAGTAGGTTATGCCTGCGTCCTCACAAAAAGGATCCAGGAACAGTTAGAATATGCCATTGGCACGGGCCCTAAGTCTCACAACCAAAGAGATAGAATAGTTGCATCGTCATCCACAATTAAGAACAAGCATGTAACCTTTGAGGTATCTTTGGAAACTTCAGATCCCAACACATCAAAACATGTTCAGCAACTAGAAGTGAAAAAGACTAAGATTTCCATCAGTCCTTCTACAGGAGTTAATAGTGACACTAAAGCTAGCGAGTCAAAACCTAGGAGAAACATAAAGAATTCTAGGATTTTACCAGCTAAAAGTGTTCCTAAAAGGAAAGTAGAAGACTACATGAGAAACAACAAGTCAGATTTGAACAAAAGGAATCATAATTCGAATCCAAATTCACTTTGCAAGACATGTAATGAATGCATAATTTCGTGTAATCATGATAAATGTGTTAAGAAATTTCTGAAGTCATCCAACAAACCCCTAGTTAGGAAAGTTTGGAGAGCTAGACAAATTAAGCAATCTTGGAAACCTACAGGGAAAATGTTTACCAATGTGGGCTTTCAGTGGAAGCCCACGGGCCGAACATTCACACTAGGGGAACATTGCCCTTTAACAAGGATTACAATTCCTAGAGTAGTGCCTGTTAAGGAATGGAAGCCTACTTGTAGAGTTATCCCTTTAGATACACAATGTCCCTTAACTAGGTCCATTACATCTACTAGTGTTGCCCCTATTGTTAAAACCAAGGCACCTATGGTTTCAGCAGCCCCAAAGATTTTTTGCACTAACCAACTGGAACCCAACCTAAATTGGGGATCCGGCTCTCCAAATTCTCTTGTTTCGTCTGTTTTCAAATGCAGGTCGTACGGATCGTCCTTTGACATTTGGACACAGGCTGCTCACAACATATGAGGGGAATCATTATGACGTCTGTACACATCAGTGCAGGCCTCGCTCTTCATCATAATGACATCTGTACACATCAGTGCAGGCCTCGCTCTTCATTGGCAATGACGTCTGTTCATATCAGTTCAGGCCTCGTTTTTCAAAGAAAAGAAAAGTGTACGCTTGAGTGCACTTTATCTTCAAAAGAAGAGGAATCTTCTTAGTTATGGCCATTCTCATCAACAAGTTTCACGCTCTTCCCGTGCTTATTCCGTCTTCAGTTGACAGGCATATGCAATTTTTGAGGGGGGGAAAGGGTGAATAAACAACATGTCAGTCTTCAAGAACCGTCAAGTGGAGCTACTTACCGTTGATGGTATTCATATTCACTAGTTCAATCATCAAAAATTGCAGTTGGCAAGCATATGCAATTTTTGAGGGGGGGAAAGGGTGAATATTAATCTACATATTGGTTGATGATTGAGAAATGGTCATACGACTTCTGAATACGTCAGGTCAGGAGTCATGCAAACCATGGTTCTCCAACACTACATCTTCTTCCTCTATCAAGGTGTTGAAGAACATGGTCATGGAATGCTAATCGACATCTTCTCACGGGCTGATACAATCAGTAGCAAAGGGTTTCTAGTCAATGCTTCATGTATACGTCATTAGGCTACATGTACACATCATGATGATGATTCCGATTAATCGTAACCATCATGGGGGAGAGAAATGTGTACACCAAGGACGCACAACAGGTTCACGTGATCGGGCTTTATACTGCTTCTGAGTTGAAGTTATTCCGGTGTTGATAACCGCAGAGATGATCAGTGGTTCAACTTGTTACCTTGGTATTATCGTTTCGCTTTTACGTCATGGGCTGATTAATCGTAACCATCAGGGGAGAGAGAATGTGTACATCAAGGACGCACAACAGGTTCACGTGATCAGGGCTTAATATCCAAGAGGATACATACTATAGATGATCAGTGGTTCAACTTGTTACTTTGGTGTTATACTAAAGACTGAAGAAGGTCGAGTCGTCAGTCTATTCTTCATTCTCTGCTGTGTGTTATCGTCTCATGTGCACTCTGCGGGTTGATGGGTTACATGTAAGATTACTGGAAGGCATTTGGTGAGATGAAGATGATTGGTATTCTGTTCCTCCACATTGGGCAATCTTGAAGAAGGTCGAGTCTACAGTCTTCTCTACATTCAAAAATGTTGAGCTCTTTTCTTACAACTTGATATTTAACTTAATCCCATGACAGTTCTTGTTTGATGAGTTGTGGAGTTAAGTTAGGTTCAAGTTGTTCTGTAGTTTAAGGTTAGGTCTAACTTGATTTTAACCTAATCTCATGACAGTTCTTGTTTGATGAGTTGTGAGGTTAAGCTGAAATCAAGTTGTTACTGGGCTTAAATTTGTGGTTTAGCTTAACCTCATGACAGTTCTTGTTTGATGAGTTGTGGGGTTAAGCTAGATTTCAGTTGAGGCTCAACTTAAACTTACGAAAAGAGGCCTAAGGTTTTTGACGGCTTTTCTCAAGGACGGGAGTGTTAGAAGACTAAAGACGGCATGCATTTGGTTACCAAAAGACTTCTTCTTATTATGGGTGTTCATCCAAAGTCTTCTTCTTCTTCCTATTATGGGTGTTCATCAGGAAAGGTTGTCAGATTAGGGGAGAGCACTAATTCGGGAGAGTGAAAAGCCAGAATCAATCCCTGATTAAAAGTGCTCACATTGCTCTTCAGCAAGTCAAGTGATGAATGCGAAGAAGATTCAGAATGCTGAGGAGTAATGGTTTCTGGTTCGTATCCTTGTATATATTTTGCTTCTTACATTCTTTTTCATATCTTATACCATTTTTGTAAATAGATATATAGAAATCTTGCTAATTGTAAATAGAGAAACGTAAAATCAGAAAAACCATAAAAATTAAAAAAAAAATAGAAAAGACCAAAAATAGTTTCACCTAGGCATGTCTTCTGTTTATCGATAACATTTACGGACTTAGAAATGTCATTCAATAATGGCACGGGTCTTTAAATGAAGCTCGAGTAGAAGTTAAAATGGATGGTTAAAACATGTCTAAATGGCTTGCTATTACTTCAGATTGCAACCCGCGCTTCAAAATGGGGAAATCACGTCGCCAAAAAGACGGTTGTTCCTCCAACTGCGTGATGTTCACCTGGGCATGGATTACTTTATATCCATGTTTCTTCGATCTGATGTACGTTTCAGTGCATCATTTCTTGAAAAAGAAGAGAAGTCTTCTTTGTATACAAATAGTTTTCATTCTATGATTCTTCTGAAAATTATTTGTGAGACACTTGGTGAATATGTGTTGTATGAAATTTGTTTAAACTTGGATTATTCATAAAATGTGTCACTCAATCAACTCCTACAAATCTTTAATACGGGTCATTGATTGAGGGGGAGAGTGAATTCAAATTTTATATCATCAAACGGGTTTCTTGGTTAAATCATACTTGTTGAAATGGTTTTGCAGTTAATGGGGTATTAGTTGAAGAGGATCTTCCTAAAATTTTATATCAAATGGCCAAATGTGTGAATTGCTAGAAAGTTTGGGTCATTATGTGCAATGTGCTTATAGTTTCCTAGCTTTATATATCTAGAAGGTTCATTTGTGTTACTTTGGAATCCTCGTGTAATCCCCTAAATACTTTAAGACTCAAAACCTAAAAGAAGTAAGAAAACCAGTTGCAGTTGATGTTTTTGAATACTCCTATGACATGTGTATGATCTGAATGAATGAGTTTCAATTGTTGTTTGACTCTTGTTAGTCGATTGCTGCTTAATTGTTGTTGATATTGTGCATATGTTCTCAGGATTCACTTAGGTATATAGCTATCATGATAGAATCATGTTCCTAAGATCCTGAATTGAATATTGAAATCTGTGTGAATTGACATGTTCATGATTGCTATTTGCTCTTCATGCTAGATATTAGTTTGACGTATTTCCTGACTGTGGTTTGATTAAATGAATTTGGTATTATAATGTGGCAAGCTGCTGAAGGGTAGCTATTAAGGAATAGTGTATCTGTATGTATGTATATCTGTGTTGATATTCTTATGCAGATTCCATAGCCAAAATGAATGTGCTAGTTCCCATTCTAACCATGTGATTAGACGTTCAAACTCTATTGATTGGCTCGAAATTCACCATAACAACAACGTCGCAGCAACAACAACAACAACAACATCACAACCACACACCAACCACCCTTCACTTCAACAAAGCAGTTCGTATTCTGATCTCGCCAAGTGGAGTTCTTCAACGTGCGGGAAAGATTTGTTGGTAGATGGATGATTGATGTTGACCACTGACTCACTCAGAAAAGCGGATGATTACATCATCTGCGCAAAAAGGTCAATATCATTTGTGTCATAATTGTCAACTTGTGCATAATAAGCAGTGAATCTCCCTCTTAGATTAAGGGGGAGCACAGTATGTTTCATCATCAGAATACATTTAATTGGACACATTTTCTCCCACATTTTCTAACTTATTTAAATCAATTGGGATCACAAATCTCAAAAGGTTTGAAATTTTTGATCGGGGGAGAGAATGTGATTTAAATATGAAACCTGATGAAAATGTGATGTTTTGGACTTAAATGTAAGCTCTCCCATATGTGCTAAACTCTTTCGTATATCGATGCACATATTGAGGGGGAGCAAATTGACAAAAAGGATTTGGCATGCATCTTATGTGAGCAAGGCTCAGACTTCACCAATGAATTGACGAAACACAAACTGTCATTTATCGAAAGGACATATCCTGGCCGGGTAATAATTTCAAGCTGGTCTAACCAGTGATGTAAGCGTGTCTCGAAAAGGATGTGTCTGAGTAGAGTGTACCGTTTCGAGAAACTTTCTGTGAACTTGACCAGGACGGGTAATAATTTCAAGCTGGTCTAACCAGTGATGTAAGCGTGTCTCGAATCGGTCATGTTCACTGAAAGTTGATCAATTCAAAAAGTGCGAGCTCTACCTAACATGTGCAAATTTATAAAACAATCATTTGAGCACATGTTGAGGGGGAGCATTTGAAAAATATAAAACTCTCAAGTGTTTACAAAAATGTGTTTCAGAATCATGAGCACTTTGAGAGATTTTTCAAAGATTTGTTTTGGCAATCGTGGATGAATACCAAAGACCGACCATTTTAATTAATGCATGGAGTTATAAGGATGGTTAGGTTAGGCTCAAGTTCCCACGATCCCGCCATAGCCGGAGGGATCTACCCAGGGACAATCCACTAGTTAATGTAGAAGTCCTTAGGTATGATTAAAAAGGAGAATAGTGGATAAGGGAAAAGTGCCGACTGAGATGGAGCTAGTACTGGAACAAACCCAACAAGGTACTAGTAATGAAGACTCGGTAAGCGCTGAAGGGGTTGAAGAATGAAAAAGAAATGTAAAGATAAAGGGTGAAAAGAAAGAAGCCCTCCTTACACTTTTAGGCAGAAACTGGGTCAATTCATATGCTGTCAGAATCACTTAGTTGATTGCTGACATTGAAGAAAAAGTATCATGGACCCAGTGATACGCTGCACAACCCTTCCAAGCCACTCAAGGTCCCTCAAAGGATTCTTGTTTCACTTGTCACGGAGATCAATTCAATGCTATGGTCTCTCTCACTCCGAGTTGGATGATATTGAAAAGGTGGCAGTCCTCTCCAGCCTCCAATCACTAAATCAAAATGCACTATTGAGTCTAGAGCCCAGAGATCATCAACAAATCTGAGTAGGACACATTTCCAATATGCTTGCTGTTTCATACACCGTGAAAAGCAAGAAAATATATATGAAGAGTCCTACGCATTATCCTTGTGGTATTGCCAGAACATCCGAGTGATACGTAAAGTATTCACAATGAAGATGGAAATCCTTCTAGAGCCAACATCAAACAAGCTCTTGGTGGGTGACATGTGAGATCCTTCATGGATCATGCTTGTGACAACTGGAAAGAAACGATGGGGCGATTCAAATTTGAATCAAACCTGTTCCAGGATATGGATTGACGGATGCTTTTGGAAAACCCTTCAATGTGCTCATCAAATGAATTTCGAGCGCATTGATTGTGAAAATTTTCAAACAAAAGTATTTATGACAGAAATGTGATTTAATGTGTAAAACCCTCGTCGTGTTACATAAAAATTGTTTATCTAGTAACACGCGAGTGATTTTTCTAATCAATTTCTCATCAATCAGTGGGTAGTCAATTCACTGATTCACTCAACCGTGTTGTCTGCTTTGAGACGTTCCGGTATGAGAACATGCTTGTAAGACGAATCCAATGTTAGCTCATTGAATGAGTCTTTACAACAAGCTGGAAATTCCTGTCAAGGAGAATCTTCTTTAAAGGGAATTCTACCTGATCACAGGTCGGTCTTCACAGAACCGAAGGTTAAATCCAACCACATATCGAACGAATGACAAAGCCATATTCGTTCTCCGACTTTATTGCTAACTGTTTTATTTCAGATTCATATAAAGATGGCGATGGTGGTTCCTGATTCCAGCTGAGACGTGTCAATCCACCCTCCATGCTCACACTTCCAACTCATTACCAAAGACATCATGATAGTTGAAAGACCTACAACAATGCTTCCGCAACTCTGATGAAATCTATCATGATCCAGAAAAGTGTGAGTATGTGAGTCCAACAGTCACAACAAGTCACATGGAGGCAATATCACTGCAGTGGATAAGCTCAGAGTTTTTCGGTGACTGATGATCTCTAAGAAAGCTCAAAGATCACAACTTCACATGAAGTCGAATATGCAAGATGACTTGAAGACACAAGTTGGATGATAATGTCAAAGAATGATCAAAGATCATCCAAGATAGAAGAACAGTCATCTAAAGGTCACTGCTGAAGGCACAAAGATTGATGATATTGAAGAATCAAAGTCAACGAGCTATGAAGTCAAGAGCCAAGGATGAAGTGCAAGAATTCAGAACATTACTTCCGGGGTGACCTCCCTTAGGGGGAGATTGTTAGGAATATGAATATTCAGTTGAAGACTCGGTCACCCCGAGTACTTATTAGCACATCATAGCTCGTAGGATTATTAGTATTATTCTTAGTAGTTTAGTTATTATTATTATTGTGGAGCGGGTCGGGTCTTTACCCACTGTCAGCTCGCTCCACAGCCCGCTAGGGGCACAATATGTATGTAGTATAAATACCCCTTCCCACACTTGGGAAGGGTTGGACCTTTTCTCACTTAATCTAATATCTCTTTCTTTCTCTCACTAAAGGTTCCACTCTTCCACTTTCTCTCTCTAGTTTCTTCCTAGTTCGATCCATATAGCACCCAATCTTGTGTTTATTAGTTCATGAATATCCATGAATATCCTACATTCTCCTACCTTGAACACCTACTCACACCACCACAAGGACCTATCATACCACCTCCTCCACCAACCAATAGCCCGAACAACTAAACATCTTCATGTTTAGTTTCCAAAATAAAAACTTAGGATCCCTTTTGTTATTTGAAGCAAATCTAAGAGCCTCATATCACTTAAGATTTCTATATGCTTCTTGTAGATTTTTTTTCTTTTTATGTTGTAGTCATACTTATGTATGACATTTAATGTTATGAATGAATGGGCTTTTTATGTGGTTGTTTATCTTTTATGGTGTTTGACTACTTAGCCAATTTTTTGTGGTTGGATATTTGTCGTGATTGCTACATGTTATATATTGTATGTTTGCCATCTAACTTTGTTTTGTAGCAAGAATCATTGCTCGATTCCATGGTGTCCTCCAAACGAGGGGAAGAATACATCAAGGGGGAGCTTTAGCAACCTTTTTGCTTCGACAAAAAAGGGGAGAAATGGGATAAAAACTCATTAAAAACTTGTTAAAATTAATTTTAAATTAAAATTAGTTTAGGTTTTATCATCATCAAAAAAGGGGAGATTGTTGATGCAAATAATGTTCTAAAAACGTTATTTATATCTTTCGATAACTTCACGTTTTGAGGATGACAAAATTTGAAAACACGTTACGTTAAAATTAACGTAAACAATTTTTTTAATCGAAAGATCCCATTTCTACGCAAATCACTCTAGGTATGCACAAACAAATTTACAACTTGACAAATGATCAAAGAAGTGAATTTGTGTTTAAAACTTCACATTTTTAATGTGACAAAACATTTTTTCAAAAATATACTTTACAAGTTATTTTTGAATAATTAAGAAATGTTTTATTGGAAAAATAAGTTCAAATAACATAACAACTATTTTTCCCCCCAAAATCAGCTCCAAACTTCCCCAAATAAATTTTCACCACTAAAGATAAAAAGAGGAGCGTTTTTGTCTGGTACGGCACCACGGTACCACTAAATTTAGTGGTACTCTGGGTGATTTAATGGTACCGTGTCCCCATAATGGCTATAATTTTTCTGCCTATAAATACCAGCCCTCTTCACAGTTTTTGGGCATCCTTTTTCACACACAACTTTCTGAGTTCAATACTCTCATCACATTTTCTCTTCTAGATCATTTAGTTTAGTTTTCTTTTGTTTAAAGAGTGATCCAATCATCCAACCAAGTGATCACCTTCATTCCTTTTCTAGTGCAAGAGAAGAACACAAGGTATCCAAGAAGATACAAAGTGTTGTAGTTGTAGTTAGAGCACTTGTAACATTTGTTACACACTTGATTGTATCTTTATATACATCAAGTTCATTTTTTTTGAGAGTTTGTGAGAGAAGATCATTGTGATCTTATTGAGATATTGAATATCTCTTGTAGCTTGTGAGCTAGTGTGTTGATCAAGGGTAGATCGAGTCTATTGTGTTGATTGTGTGAAGTAGAAAGGATCGGGTAGATCGTGGTAGATTGGTGCTAGCTAAGATTAGCACTCGACATTTAGCTTTGCGTCGAAAAATAGGATAAGCGACGTTGTACGGTTTTCTCCGCCTGAAGGGAGGTTTGTTGACATAGTGCTTGAAACTCTCGAGTGTGGTACTCGGGGAGTGGAGTAGGGCGAAGAAGAGCTTCGTGACCGAACCACTATAAATCTCTTTGTCCTGGTTTGATCTTTCCATCTCTTTTCTTTACATTTATTGTTTATATTACATAGTATAGTGTAGTGTTCATATTGGTGTTGATTGATTACACATAAGATTCGAATCAAGGTTTTTCAATAGTAAAGTTTTGAAACAAATTAAAAACTGGTAAAACTATTCAACCCCCCCTTCTAGTTTTCCACAAGACTTTCCATCAAACTTGCCCAAATGATCTAAAGTATTCAAAATAGTAACATGACATCCAAATGGTCTCACAAAGCTTAGAGCAGGTGTTCTACCTCCAAAAAGTTCATAAGGTGTCTTGTTGTGAGGCTTAACCTCTAAAACCCTGTTCTGCACATAGCAAGCATTATTAACTGCTTCAGCCCAAAAAGTAGTGGGTAACTTAGAATCAGCTAACATGGTTCTAGCAGCCTCTATCAGTGTCCTATCCCTCCTTTCAGCAACACCATTTTGCTGAGGAGTTCTAGCTACACTAAATTCTCTCCTAATACCTTTCTGATCACAAAACTCATTCATAACTCTATTTTTTAATTTTGTTCCATTGTCACATCTGATTAATTTTACTTTCTTATCAACTAGGTTTTCTATCTCTGTGATAAAACTCTTAAGGATTCCACTGGTCTCATCCTTAGTTCCCAAAAAGAAAACCCAAGTAAACCTGCTATAATCATCAGCAACAACAAGACAATATTTCTTATGCATTAAGCTACTTACAGATGTTCGACTAAACAAGTCCGTATGCAACATATATAATGGCTTAGTATTAGAGTTATGAATCTTGGACTTACAAGTGGTTTTGTGTTGCTTCCCTTTTAAACAGGCAAAACAAGTTTGGTCATTTTCAAAATGTTTTAAAGATAAACCTCTTACAAGGTTATCCTTAACAAGTTTATTAATGTTTTTAAAGTTTACATGACCCAGCCTCCTATGCCAAAGCATTGATTCATCAAGTGTGGCCTTTGCAACAAGACAAGTTAAACTCTCTTTAGGAACAATATTCTTCATATCAACACTGTACATGTTGTTCTTTCTAGGAACTTTAAGTAGTACCTGACACTCATCAGATAACTTAAAGTTGGGAGAAAGAACAAGACATTCAGTTTCAGTAAAAAGAACACTGTTCTTTTTGTCACACATCTGTGAGACACTAAAAAGGTTAAACTTCAGTTCCTGAACAAAGTACACATCCTCAAAATCAAGCTTACCAGTCTTTATTGTACCTTTCCCTGTAATTCTACCTCCTCTACCTCCTCCCCCAAATGCAACATATCCTCCATCAAATTCCTTGAAATCTGAGAGATAAGACATGTTCCCAGTCATGTGCCTGGAACATCCACTATCAACATATCCCTGAATTGGTCTAAAATTAATAATTCTTTTGTGCATTACCCAATCATCATCTATAAAGTGGGCGGTTAAAACCATAAAGTTCATTCTTTTACAACTAGAAGTCTACGTATCGGTGGTTAAATGAACTGTGGTGGCATTGTTGCTTAAGAAATTGACAAGGCTCTTCCTCTCGTCAAGATAAAACTTAGAAATATCCCTAGCAATAGTAAAACGAGAGGGCATATTAAATCTAGGTTGCAAGTTCGTGGAATATTCAATGAATGTCGGGTGTTCTACAAACTTAAACGGAAGCTCAGCAAGAACAATTAACTTAATCAACGACTGTTTAATAACTTTTTCATCATACTTCCAGGTTTATAAAGTCCCAATGCTACTTCCACCCTCATCATTCTCGTCAATCTTTTTTTTAAATGCTAGTTTTTTTTGTTTCTTTATTTTCTCAACATCGGGGTTTTTATCACAGTTTACATAATGATTATTCAAGTGTCTCGCACCATGTTTAACGGAGTCAGTTTTGAAAACTGCATCACACCATTTGCTGTAGGCCATCTTAATCAAAACCCCATCTTCATCCGGTTCAAACTTTTGATCAAAGTAATTCCAACACTGAGAAGTCATTTTCCTAGGTTTCGCTGGGGCTTTCCTTTTTTGTTTATTAGCATCACAGTCAAGAGTCTCAACGTCTATTGTCTTATCCTAAACAAACACATTAAAACAAAAAATTATAAGTCTATAAGTGCTACTGCTATTTACTGCTAGCTACATTTACACGATTACACAACTAATATAAGTAAAACAAATACAACTATAATTAAAGTATTAAACCATGTACAACACTTACGTCCATTGCATTGTTTTTTTGCGATGAGAATGATTCATATGTAGGTACAGAAGATGAGGTTGATTCAAATGTGGTATTTTTGAGATGAGATTGATCCATTTGAGATGAGATAAGATGAGATTGATTCAAATAATCAAATCGGTGTGTTTTGTTGTGGTGTTCTTCGGTGTGTTTTTGTGGTGTTCTTGAGAGTGACTGAGTTAGGACTGGTAAAGAGATAAGGGAGGGGCAACTTTTTTTAAACTGACCTAATATAGATTCGGTATTCTTGGGTTATGTCGGGTTTAAGTCGGTTTTTATACCGACCCGACCCGATATCGATATATATGAAATTATGTAACCGAGTACCGACCCAATTGCTATCGGTTCGGTTTTGGGATGTCCGGGTTCGGTCAATTTTTTTGGACTTTTCGGTTTCGGTCGGTTTTGCTCAGCCCTAATCCTGCACATAAAAATAAGGAAATTAGATTCCTTTGGGGACCCAAGCCATTACTGACTTGGATCTGTCTCGTGCATCAATATAGTTATGTTTCTTTAATATGATTGATGCACTATCAGGTTTGGTAGGTCTCCAAACCCAACATGCTGAGGCCTTAACAGCATTAGCCCCATTTGCCCTGACAACATTTACCACTGCTGAATTTGGCCTAGCAGTACTAACTACTGGCCTAGCAGTATTAACTCTTGGTCTAGCAGTATGAACTGTTTGGCTAAACCTTTTGTTTGTTAATGATGTTTTCTTATAAAAGGGCCTAATAACAATTTGTTGTGCTGATTTAGAAAAAACATGATGTTGTTTTAGCACAAAAAACTGTTGATTTGGGGTGAGCATTATTAATAGATCTAGCAGTATTAAGTGGTTTAAGGCCAGACTTCATTAAAACAGCTCTTGGAGCCATCTTTCTGTAAACACTAGAGTTATTCTGTTTAGGAAAATAATTATGATTCACTCTATTGTAAGTATTCCCATATGCCCTTGTATTCCCATATACCATCCTATCCCCTTAATGGTAATTGCAGTAAGCCTGCAAGTGGTCAAAACTACCACACACAAAATAGGCTTTATTGTACGTAACAAATTCACTTCCTAGTTGTTGGGACTTCTGATTATTCCAATTCCTCTGATTTCCCCTAGGACCATGTGACCTGTACATCTCTGCATACTTAACTGTTTTCCTAGCTGGCTTCACTTGTTGTTTAGGTTTAACATATTCTACCTTAGCAACAGCAAGAAAGTCAGTTTTCCTCTCTACCCCATCATCTGACACCAATTTCTCAACTAATGGGGTATCAAATGATTCACTAACCTCTTTAAAAACTCTCTTCACTATCACTTTTAGATTCAGTCTTAGGCTTTTTGAGCTCCTTTACACTAGTATTTGACAAATCAAGTTTTGGGTTGGAATTTGGAAATAACCTAGTATAAGGAGGTGCAACAGCCTTATATCCTATACCTATCTTGAATTTATCAACTAGTTGAGATTGAACAATCTTATCTAAACTTTTAGATGACCCTGCATATCTCTCTATATTTACTTTAATGCTGTCTTTTTCTAGCTTAATCTTTTCTAGTTCACTTTTAAGCTCATTAATTTGTAAGTCTTTAAACATAATATCTCTTTTCAAAACAGCAATATCCTCAGTGAATACAGTTTCATTCTTTTTATAGAAAACAAGTTGTTCTTCTACAACAGCTAAACCTCTCTTATGATTTGTTAAATTAAATTCAGATTGGTTAAGCTCTATTCTTAAGTCATCATAATGCTTTTTAAGAGATTCATAGCTTTTTAAAGCTACACAAGATTTTGAACAAGCATTATCTGTATATACCTCAGAATCTGAGAAAGCCATCAGTGCCATGTTGGTAGGAGCTTCCTCTTCAGCCATATAGCTCCATTCAAATCCAAGTCCATCTATTGCCACCATAGCTTTTAAAGAAGTCTCTTCCTCACTCACAGCCTTCCTGGTGATTTCTTGATTCCTGGAACCTCTGCTATCTTGATTCCTATCCCTGTTGTCCTGGTTCCTTGGCCCTCTGCATTCCCTAGCAAAGTGTCCCAACTTATGACAGTTGTAACACTCCACTTTTGACTTTTCATAACCAGCAATATCACTTCCATTGATAGTGATCTTCTTTCCTGTCTTCTGGAAAAATCTCTTGGCCCTCATGCTCAGCAAAGCTAATTGCCACTTCAAATCCATCTCCTCAAAGTCATCTTCATGAATTTGTATTAGGTCTTCATGAAAAAGCTGAGACCCATTAGCTTGACTGGCCAAGAATGCATAGACAGTATCATCACTTAAACTAGCAGTACTATTTTGTGAACTAGCAGTACTAACTTTAGGGTTAGCAGTACTAACTCCAAAAGCAGTATATAACCTCCTCAGTACTGCTTGTACTTGGAGATGACACAAAAGCCATATTCTGAGAACCTGAACTTGATCCTGCAGGCCTTTTCACCTCTTGTTCTACAATCTTGAAGTTGTTGTAGAGGTCATCAAAACTCATAGTGTCTAGATCAGGCTTGTTTCTCCAGACTACTACATGAGTGTTCTACTCAGCAGGTAGACTTCTCAAGAATTTTAAATTGAGATCTTCTTGAGAAATCTCTACACCCAAAACAGCCAGTTGGCTCACAATCTTCTGAAGCTTATTGAAGATAAAATCAAGAGACTCAGTGCTTGAGGCACTAAAATTCTCATACATTTGTTTAAGAAGAGTCTTATGTGTCTTCTTAGTTGCTTCATTCCCTCCAAACCTTGTTTTTATAGCCTTAAACAAGGTCTTTGCATCCTTGTGCTTGCTAAAAGTCAACAGCTGGTCATTGGGGAGAGCCATCAGCAACATACTTCTAGCCATAACATCATTCTTCTTTTGAAGCTTCTCTTCTGCAGTAACAGTTGCTGATACAGTTGGGGCACCACCTTCACTTGTTGATGGTTTGATTGTAGGTTTGAATGAGTTTCCATTCTCTATGATGTCTCATAGAGCATAATCATGCACTTGAAAGTATTGCTCAATTCTGAGCCTCCACATCTAATCGTCACCCTGCTTTAGAATAGGCAGTTTAGCAGTGCTAGTGGTCTGAGTTGTTTCGAGATCCATTGCTTTAGTGAAAGTAGAGAATTCTTCTGGTATGTTTCTTTTAGATCAAAGTTTCAGAAACTAAGCTCTGATACCACTTGTTGATCCCAAACACTTGAGCTTGTATTAGAAACTTTGAATAATATCAAAGAGTATGCGGAATCTACTCTTCAATATTTAGAAGAATTATAATGGAACAGTAAATAATGAAACAGTAAACTGTATTATATTAACAAGAACAATTCACCAAAACGCTTCAATATTATTAGCTCAATAATACGAGTACTCTTGCTTAGTACTAGGGTTTACAACCTTGAAGCTTTCAAGAACATATTCTAGAGATGTATATAACACCTTAACCTAAGACCTCCTTTTATAGGCACAAGGATTCTTTTACAAGATAACTATAATTCTACAATATATGTATCTTTCTAAACATATAAGATATACACTAAATATCTTCTATACTTATCACATTACACATCTTCATAACCTTGGCAGTACCTTCTTCCATCAGCAGTCTTCAGCAGTACTAAGTCCGATACTGGCAGTACCAATATTTACACTAGCAGTACTAACTCAGTTAGTACTGTTAGTTATAATCTTCAGCAGTTCCAACAGTTTAGCTTGGCAGTACAAAGTGTTAACTGATTTAATTCCCAACAATCCTCCCCTAAACTTGTGATTTACCTCCAAATCATCAAGTTTCTGAATTAAATCTTTGTCTTTGAGAGGATTCTTCCAAACACTTCATTTTCTTTCTGCTTGTATGAAGATCTTTCTCAGCAGCTCTCTTGCTATCTATGTCTCTTCATCCACTATGAGTTTAGCAGATAACATTACACTGAGAATACCCTTTCTCAATGGATATTCCTTTTCAACAAGCATATATACATCAACTCCAGCTTTTGTAGATACATGGTGAACTCCACATGTATGATACAACTTCCATTTCAATCCTAGATTGTCTGCTTGAAACTTCCATAGACTATCATCTGGATCAGGTTCAAATATTCTCTTCAACTCAACCCATAATTCTTTCTCCTTG
The DNA here is from genome assembly GCA_021014915.2 of Artemisia tridentata subsp. tridentata. NCBI lineage: Eukaryota > Viridiplantae > Streptophyta > Magnoliopsida > Asterales > Asteraceae > Artemisia > Artemisia tridentata. The sequence continues at coordinate 446,700,737 of CP139509.1, read as the reverse complement.
TCATCAGCTATTTCTATTAATTTAAACCTTTCTCTGATTATACTCCATAGCTTCACTAAATCATCTCTGTCAACTGCTTTAAGCATGTCTTCAAAGTGTTTGTACACCTCAGAGTGATTTCCAACCCTGATTATCTTCTAGAACTTCCCTAAGTCATCAGTGTAGATCTCCCAAACTATAATTGGGTATTTGGCGTGTAATGGTTCAACATTCATACCTTCTTCTGGAATAACAACCATCATCTATTTTAGCTGTTCATCAGTTAACTCCTCTTCTTCTTCCTCTTCTGTTGTAGGTAAGTCTTCACCAATCTTTTGCTTTTTTGAAGACTCTGACTCCAATAGTATGCTTGCTCTCTTAGTAGTTCTGCTCTCTACTTCAGTTCCATAGGAGTAAATGTGTTTGTTCTTTTGTAAACCTTGTCAAACTCTTTCTTGATCGCTGATGAACTCAAATAAGTACATTTTATTATCATCATTTATCCAATTTATTTGACTTGTTTTATTATATTATATATGAGAATCGATACATTAATGTTTACTTTAGTAATTCTCAGGTAAAAACAAGCATTATGTGAAACTTGGCGATTTTGGACTAATTATGGAGTAAAACAAGCGAGATGTCAAAAGTCTACTGAAATCCAGAAGATGCGCCGTATCTCACTCAACAGATACGACGCAATATCATACTTAGATGAATTCGAAGACCATTGCCTGACTTTGAAGAATGCGCCGCATGCAATTCTGTCATGCGCCGCATATGAAACTTTGGTCAAAGAAGAAGATCAAGCTCGTTCTACTCCAGATACGCCGCAATATACTTCTAACATACGGCGTATCACTATCAAGATTTCACCAGTTACAATCCAAGACAGCTAAAGTACATGCGCCGCATACAAAGATCAAGTTACGCCGCATCTGAAGACGGTGTACGAATATTCCAGAATATATTAATCTTGGACCCCACGCGAAGTTAAGTCAATGCGCCGCATCGATCCCTCAGACAGAAACTATAAATACCCCAAGGCCAGACGAATTTAAGAGACCTTAGACCTTTTGTATAACCCTAGAGCCGAATTCAGACGACCAAGCAGCACAAGACACACCTCAAACAAAGATACAAGAGCTGTAAGAAGGTCCTGCATGTATTCAATTCATTAAGTAGTTTTGTTTTATTGTTTTAGTACGCTTTAATTCATCAGGATTGATGGGCTTGTGTCATGTGACTACGGAAGATCATGCACTCCCCTTAATATTGCTTTCCCATTAATTAAAGTTTATATGTTGATGTCTTTGGTGACTTTTATTAGTGCATTGATAACCTCTGTGTCTAGCTGAGTCTTGCTTGGGTCGCCATGCCCCTTCCTCGCCTATTTATTCTAGCGTCTCTAGAAAAGTAGGATAGACATAAGTAATCATTAAGGGTTTACTCGCCGATAAGATTAGAGCCAACGAGAAAGGTTTAATTATATACACTTCATATAAAACTAGCAATAAAACAAGTGAAAAGCTATTTAATTATCAGGACAGGTCTTCTTATTGTCTCGAGTATCTATCTGTGTACGTGTGTGCTAATCGCTGATTCGTGCTCATTAGTTTAGTTTTCTATTTAATTATAACCAAACTGTGCCAGTCTCTTAGGCTGAACCCCCTTGCGTTAGATTAGGTTGTATAACTAACTTAGGATATTAAAATACTGATTAGAATAACTAGATAATACGTTCCACTCTTAGTGATCGACACTCTGCTTACAATTATATTCATACTGACCGGGTACACTGCTCGTTAAGTGTGTGTGTTATTGATAAGTCGGCTAAATATAAATTTAAAACTTGAGTAGGCATTAATACTGCTAAACCGCAATGACACATCACGCGCATCAAGTTTTTGGCGCCGCTGTCGGGGAGTGAATTGTTATTATCTGTTAATTTGATTAAGTATTTTAATTAGGTTTTTCTTTTTAGGTTTTTTTTTTTTTTTTTTTTTTTTTTTTTTTTTTTAAGATTCTAACCACTAACCCTGTTGTATATTAGATAGATTGCATTCATTGTATAATTTGCATATTTACTGTTTTTGTGTGTTTTTGTTTTCTGTAATTTTTGTTTCTTTTTGTTTGTTTTTATTTTTGTTTTTCTTTTTTCTATTTTTCTGCATTCTCCTGTCGTTGTATTGTGCTGATACAAACGATACGGCGCATCTGTTTTCACAGATACGGCGTATTGCGTTTAATTTTTATAAAATACAACGCGTTTAATAAATTCGAGTACGACGCATCTTTCCCCAAGATACGGCGTATTCTGTTTTTAATAAGAAATTTTTCTAAACCCTAACTCCATACGACGCATCTGTTTTAACAGATACGGCGTATTTTCTATTTAAATTAAAAACAGTTTTTCGAATTATTAAACAGAAGCGACGCATCGATCCTTATCGATACGGCGCATCTACTAAATCAAAAATCTTGTATTTTGAAACGTAACGAAAATACGGCGCATTAGCTTTTGTTAATACGACGCATTTAATTTAATAAATATAATTGATTTTTGATATTCACTTTGATCGTTTCACTACTCTCGTGCACAAGTTAGTTTACTTTCAGAATAAATGATGGCTTAAGCATCACTATGGAAGATTACATTCTGAACCTAAGCAAGAGATGCTAGCTGGAGTGATCAAACCTTCGATGACTGGAAGGATGTAATAAGACGACAAGAGTAGAGGAAAACTCAGTACTGGTAACATTGAGTATCTTAAATTCTTGAAATAGAATTCTAGGTATCCTTTACAATAATTCACCTAGCCTTAAGGAGAGTTCTCTATGAAACCTCTCCCGAATATTTGACGATAAAAGAAAATTTCCTTTACTTTAATCTAACTATTACATGTTCATGTCTGAAAAGAAAATTTTTAAGAAACAGGTTACAAAAAAGTGAAAATTGCATGCTAAACACTGATATAAACCTCTCTTCTTATAAATTACCTAAATGCAAAAACACCGAATTCCACAACGAAAGTTGTGATTTCCGTAAGAGTTCTTCAGAAATTGATCTATGTAATACATCAGGTTCAAATTATAATCTCAATTTTGTAAGCTTAAAACGATATTTGCTCCTAACCTTGGAATAAATCATTATCCACTAAACAATAAGATTATAATCATTAATAAAACGGATATGCCTATTGCTCTTATCTTGAATTTATATATATCATATGGTATACCGTTTTACCCCAATTTGATGTATAAGAAAATGTTGCGGAGCTATACGGTAACATCTTTCGGATGAAAGAAGAAGGATGGCACGTAACAAGAACAAAATAAGGAGCTGAACGTGAGTCTAACTTGAAGACTCTGGAATAAAGACAAGTGCTGACCGGGAGACAACCCGAAGGAAAAATTTTTACTTTTCTGTTCTGTGTCGAGTCTGTCAGACCTGCAGAAGATGCGGCGCATCTCCATCATAAGATGCGACGCATCACCTGCACTGGTCATATCTTATTTCATTTTCTGCATTTTTATTTTTGACTTTAAAACTTTCTGTCAGTTTATTTAATGCGGCGCATCCCTGGTTAAGGATGCGACGCATCTTTTATTCTGATTCGTATTTATTCCAGGCTCGATACGGCGTATCTTCTTCCATAAGATACGGCGTATCGACTGACCTGATGATTTACAGTTTTATTTTTTAGGTTTTATTTTTACTAACTACTAATGTATTATGCAAGTTTGAACCTTCTTAACTCAGGTGTGTTAAAGTCTAATGGTATTATAGATTCCTGCATTTTTGTGGATACATCATTTATGAAGCTTAAACGTTCTCATCCACAAGAAAGTTGATTTTTGCTCTTATACGAATAATGGAGGATCATACCGAGCAAATCTCAGGGGAGTTTTTCTGTTCTAATTCTTTTATTTTCCAGTTTTTAACCTTTGACACAAACAACGAGGACGTTGTTTAACTTAAGTGGGGGGATGGAGAATTAGAACACTTACTTGTCCTAAACTTTTTCAAAATATGCTTAAAATGTGCTTAATATATCAAAATTAAATTTTTTTTTTAGCATGTTTTTGTTTAAAGTCTAAATTACATAACCGCACACATAACTCTATTCTTTCAAAAATATTAAAACTTTAGTGTGCCGGTGACTTGTAAACTTTAGAACTTGGCTTGTATACTATTCGAGACCACCATAATGAGTATTATCTATATAATTGGAGTAACTTGTCTAAATTGGTAAATTTCTAGGATTACACCCAAATAGCCTTTATATGTTATGTGATATTAACTAACTACACTGGTTAGTTAACCCCCGTATAAACCCTTTGTTTACTCTCACTTTTAGAGTAAGATACCCCTAGAAAAACCCTCAGAGCCATTCCTTTCGTTTCTTACACCTTTGTTATAATGTTTCGATACACCCTTACACCTTAGCCTACCCTGTAGATTAAAATCTGTGATTAATTGCTTTAGGCAAAGTGTGTTTCCTTACATTACCTGTGTTCGCGTGCGTAATTCATTATCTTTGGTTAGGTCGGGAAATTGCACAATGCAATTGGTATGAAAGTAAATATTGTATAACTTTTAGTTTATTTTCGTGTGTTTGCTACTTTCACTATTACAGTTATTTCTGAAAGTATGAAGAGTATGGAAAAATTATCCGGAAAAATAGTGATAGAAAAGTTGTGAAATTTTACACATATATGTTGAAAAAAAAATAGAAAAGAAAAAGAAAAAGGAAAAGTTGGAAGTTTGTTTTAACCAACTTATGTAAAGTTTTGTATTAAGTGGGAGATATCACCACTATTTGTTGTTGTATATTATATTTATGGATTGAATGGGAGTTGGCCGTTATGGGAAGGCCAACTAAGGTTATTCTTTGATTGAGATTTTGTTGAGTATAATTCGTGTCTACCTAAAGCGTGTGTTTCAAGTGTTAAAGCGTGAGTTATTCAATGATATGAGTCTTATTCATGGGATGGTTGGGAAAGTGATTAACCACACTTAGGATTTTAATTTATCTGTTTTGTTTATTTTTCATTTTACACCAATTTGTATCCCAAATATTATCCATACCCTATATCATTCTTCATCCAAACCTTTGATTTATTGAGATTAGGGATTTGAGCAATCTTAATTATCGTAGTCGTGGATTCGGCTATGTATTTATGATTTTGTCGCCCTTTTTGATATAATATTATTGGTGAAGATTACTTGGTCGTATCTTTAGCCCATTCGAGTTAAGGAATTGAGCAATTGCAAGTATCGTGGTCGTGGATTCGACCATGTATTTGTAATTTTGTTGCCTTTTCTGGAATATGAGATCGATAGAGATTAAAAAGGATGATCAACCCTTAACCAACAAACCTTTTTTTTTACCGCTTTAGACTTGTTACTCCTTGGCTTTAGTGGGGGAGATGCGTATACTTGCCAAGCCTATGATAGAATATTCGTCACGACTAAGCAACTAAACGATTTAGAATTGTTTTACATTAAAAATTATTTTAGTTTCTACTTCGTTAAGTGTTTGGTTGTGTGATTATGTCAAAACGAATACGTGCTTAAATATAAAAATAAATCCTAATATCTTTTAGGATACATTTTCATATGATTAATTCTAAGGTTTACTTGGGGACAAGTAAAGTTCAAGTGGGGGGGATATTTGATGAACTCAAATAAGTACATTTTATTATCATCATTTATCCTATTTATTTGACTTGTTTTATTATATTATATATGAGAATCGATACATTAATGTTTACTTTAGTAATTCTCAGGTAAAAACAAGCATTATGTGAAACTTGGCGATTTTGGACTAATTATGGAGCAAAACAAGCGAGATGTCAAAAGTCTACTGAAATTCAGAAGATGCGTCGTATCTCACTCAACAAATACGACGCAATATCATACTTAGATGAATTCGAAGACCATTTCCTGACTTTGAAGAATGCGCCGCATGCAATTCTGTCATGCGCCGCATATGAAACTTTGGTCAAAGAAGAAGATCAAGCTCGTTCTACTCCAGATACGCCGCAATATACTTCTAACATACGGCGTATCACTATCAAGATTTCACCAGTTACAATCCAAGATAGCTAGAGTACATGCGCCGCATACAAAGATCAAGTTACGCCGCATCTGAAGACGGTGTACGAATATTCCAGAATATATTAATCTTGGACCCCACGCGAAGTTAAGTCAATACGCCGCATCTATCAACTCAATGCGCCGCATCGATCCCTCAGACAGAAACTATAAATACCCCAAGGCCAGACGAATTTGAGAGACCTTAGACCTTTTGTATAACCCTAGAGCCGAATTCAGACGACCAAGCAGCACAAGACACACCTCAAACAAAGATACAAGAGCTGTAAGGAGGTCCTACATGTATTCAATTCATTAAGTAGTTTTGTTTTATTGTTTTAGTACGCTTTAATTCATCAGGATTGATGGGCTTGTGTCATGTGACTACGGAAGATCATGCACTCCCCTTAATATTGCTTTCCCATTAATTAAAGTTTATATGTTGATGTCTTTGGTGACTTTTATTAGTGCATTGATAACCTCTGTGTCTAGCTGAGTCTTGCTTGGGTCGCCATGCCCCTTCCTCGCCTATTTATTCTAGCGTCTCTAGAAATGTAGGATAGACATAAGTAATCATTAAGGGTTTACTCGCCGATAAGATTAGAGCCAACGAGAAAGGTTTAATTATATACACTTCGTATAAAACTAGCAATAAAACAAGTGACAAACTATTTAATTATCAGGACAGGTCTTCTTATTGTCTCGAGTATCTATCTGTGTATGTGTGTGCTAATCGCTGATTTGTGCTCATTAGTTTAGTTTTCTATTTAATTATAACCAAACTGTGCCAGTCTCTCAGGCTGAACCCCCTTGCGTTAGATTAGGTTGTATAACTAACTTAGGATATTAAAATACTGATTAGAATAACTAGATAATACGTTCCACTCTTAGTGATCGACACTCTGCTTACAATTATATTCATACTGACCGGGTACACTGCTCGTTAAGTGTGTGTGTTATTGATAAGTCGGCTAAATATAAATTTAAAACTTGAGTAGGCATTAATACTGCTAAACCGCAATGACACATCACGCGCATCAATCGCCTCAAAACTTTTACCTTGGAAATCCTTCCTTGTGTATCCAACCATGTTTTTCATGTAAAGACACATGGTGGTTCTTTGCTTAGCTTGACTAGGTGGTTTACTCCTCTTTTCTTTGGCCTTTTGTTCTGCAGCAGACTTCTTTCTTGCATTTATTAGCTCAGCTAGTTGTCTTGGCTTCTCTTCAATAGACAACATCTCTTCTGCTCTTAGTTCACCAAGCCTTTCTTTTAGTATAGCATCTGCATCAATCATAGCTTGAATGATATCCCAATATTCCACCTGTGCAGCATCTTGACTTGGTTGACTTTCAGCTATAACCCTTTGTTCTTCAAGAAGTCTTGCTTGTTCTTCTTCATGTAGTTTCTGAGCAAAATCAGAATCATAATCTATCTGTGCTTGTACTCTATTCTTAACTTTCTTTGGTGGCTCAGTTTCTTGCATGACTCCCTTCCATTTATCTTTTTCACCACTTCTTTTGATATCGAACAAAGCTTGAGCAGCACTAACATCAGCGTTACTAACTATTGGACTGGCAGTACTAACTGATGTACCAGCAGTACTAAGTGTTAGTTCAGCAGTACTATCCACTTTATCAGCATCCAAGTTTCCTTCACCCATATCAGTATCATGCATCCCCTGAAGTTTTGCATCTTCTACAACCAATGATATATTTGGATCTTTATTTATTTCAGCAATCTTTGGATCTTCATCTATTTCATCTTGTTCGTGGAAACCCTGTCAAGAAGGCTCTTTTAATGAGTCTATCTGATCACAGGCAGTATTAATACTAAAAATTATTGGTTCTCACACAACCAGAGGTTAAATGCAACCGAAATTGATTAAGTTTCTTCCTTTACACTTAATCCCTTCCAAATGTATGAGTGCAGTATTGTTTTGAAAGAAAATTTGAGTTAATACTGCTGAAAAAGTTTTTGCAAAAACTTTGTACTGCTAGGCAAAAGTTTGTACTGCTAGAGTAAAACTTAGTACTGTTGGGTAGCCGTTGGTGCTGTTCGGCATAACCGTTTTTTTTATTATAGCCGTTGAGAGGTTTTCACTAACTTCCCTTGCTTATAGGTTTCCTAAATTGGATAAATTATTTATCTTACTTTAACTTATACAATTCATTCAAGATAAGGAAACAAATTCATCAGTCGGTCAAATTGAAACCCCAAGCATTCTTTATAAAATCTCAATTGCTTTTGCCAAACGCTCATACTTTCTTAATCAAACATTACCCATCACTCTAATAAACTTTTCTTGCTCATTATGGCTAATTTGGAATTTTGCGACAAGCACAACATGGTTGCATTCTTGGAGAAAACAGAGGGAAGGGATGCCTTTCATCAGATAGTAGATTTCCTAAATTCTAGCCACATCAGGTATGCTCTTACTATGAATACTACTATCTCTGTCTCTCAAATCAGACAGTTTTGGCAGACTGCTACTAGCAATACACTTGATAATGGAGACAAAGAGTTAATTGCAACAGTGGATGGCAAAGCCATAACTATTACTGAGTCATCTGTTAGGAGGCATCTTAAACTAACAGATGATGATGGTATTAGTTCCTTGCCAAACACTGAAATTTTTGAAACTCTATCCAGGATGGGGTATGTGTCAGATTCTGACAAATTAACCTTTCAAAAAAGACACTTTGCCCCTCAATGGAGATTTTTCATACATACCATCTTACACTGTTTGAGTTCTAAGAAAACCTCTTGGGAGCAATTCAGTAGCAATATTGCAACTGCTCTCATTTGTTTAGCCACAAACAGGACTTTTAATTTTTCAAAACTGATTTTTGATGGTATGGTAGAAAATGTGGATAGAAAATACAAGTTTTTAATCTATCCAAGGTTTATTCAAATATTTTTGAACAAGAACAAAAATTTACTTTTGTCCCACAAAACTGTTTACAAAACTCCTACCCTTACTCAAAAGCTTTTCAGTAACATGAGAATGATTTCCAAGGGTTATAATGGGATAGAGGTACAGCTCTTTAAAATAATGATTGATTAGGATCAACAGGTTCAAGGTGAAGGATCAACAATCCCAGTTGAGTCCCATCACACACCCATAAGTGCTCCATCATCATCACAACCACATATCACACAAACCTATAGGAGGAGAATCAGACAGGTTTCTGTGGTCCCTCAGCCCAGAACTCCTACTAACCCCAATGTAGCAGATGAGGTTGTCCTAGACAGAATGGTGAGGGCTACCACTACTGTCTCTGGCTTAGAAGTTGGGCAGGCCAGTTGTAACATTGATATGACCCAACCCATGGCAACATCTCATGAGTCAAGTTCACATGAACATGATTCAGGTGATGGATACCCCAGCCAACAGGATACAATGGGGGACATGCCCCATGATTCACCTCTCCCAAGAGTTAACACACTTGGAAGTGATGAGGGCAGTGTGACACTAAAGGAATTGATGGACATTTGTACAAAATTGACAGAAAGGGTGACTGGCTTGGAGGCAGAATTGAAAGAGACAAAGAAACTCTATGGTGGTGCCTATACAAAGCTTATTCTGAAGGTGAAGAAGCTACAGCAAAAGGTCAAGTCACTCAAAGCTAAAAGAAGAGCAAATATTGTCGAGTCCTTAAGTTTAAAAGAAAGCTCAGATGATGATTTGGAGGATCCTTCCCAAACAGGGGAGGAAGATTGCTGAAATAGATGAAGATCCAAATATATCATTGGTTGAAGAAGATGCTGAGACTCAGGGGAGGTTTGATGCAGAGATGGGGGTTAATACAGGTTTTGAGGTTGCTGAAAATATTGATACTGCTGGTACATCAGTTAGTACTGCCAGTCCAACAGTTAGTACTGCTGATGTTAGTGCTACTCAAGCTTTGTTCTATATCAGAAGAAGTGGTGAAAAAGATAAATGGAAGGGAGTCATGCAAGAAACTGAGCCACCAAAGAAAGTTAAGAAGAGAGTACAATTACAGATAGATTATGATCCTGATTTTGCTCAGAAACTACATGAAGAAGAACAAGCAAGACTTCTTGAAGAACAAAGGGTTATAGCTGAAAGTCAACCAAGTCAAGATGTTGCACAGGTGGAATATTGGGATAGCATTCAAGCTATGATTGATGCAGATGCTATACTAAAAGAAAGGCTTGGTGAACTAAGAGCAGAAGAGATGTTGTCTATTGAAGAGAAGTCAAGACAACTAGCTGACCTAATAAATGCAAGAAAGAAGTCTGCTGCAGAACAAAAGGCCAAAGAAAAGAGGAGTAAACCACCTAGTCAAGCTGAGCAAAGAACCACCATGTATCTTTACATGAAAAACATGGCTGGATACACAAGGAAGGATTTTCAAGGTAAAAGCTTTGAGGAGATCAAGAAAGAGTTTGTCAAGGTTTACAGAAGAACAAACACATTTACTTCTATGGGAACTGAAGTAGAGAGCATAACTACTAAGAGAGCAGGCATACTATTGGAGTCAGAGTCTTCAAAGAAGCAAAAGATTGGTGAAGACTTACCTACAACAGAAGAGGAAGAAGAAGAGGAGTTAACTGATGAACAGCTAAAATAGATGATGGTTGTTATTCCAGAAGAAGGTATGAATGTTGAACCATTACAGGCCAAATATCTAATTATAGATTGGGAGATCTACACTAATGACTTAGGGAAGTTCTGGAAGATAATCAGGGTTGGAAATCACTCTGAGGTGTACAAACACTTTGAAGACATGCTTAAAGCATTTGACAGAGATGATTTAGTAAAGCTATGGAGTATAGTCAGAGAAAGGTTCAACTTAACAGAAATAGCTGATGACAAGGAGAAAGAATTATGGGTTGAGTTGAAGAGAATATTTGAACCTGATCCAGATGATAATCTATGGAATTTTCAAGCAGACAATCTAGGATTGAAATAGAAGTTGTATGATACATGTGGAGTTCACCATGTGCCTACAAAAGCTGGAGTTGATGTGTATATGCTGGTTGAAAAGGAATATCCATTGAGAAAGGGTATTCTCAGTGTAATGTTATCTGCTAAACTCATAGTGGATGAACAGATAGAGATGGCAAGAGAGCTGCTGAGAAAGATCTTCATACAAGCAGAAAGAAAATGAAGTGTTTGGAAGAATCCTCTCAAAGACAAAGATTTAATTCAGAAACTTGATGATTTGGAGGTAAATCACAAGTTTAGGGGAGGATTGTTGGGAATTAAATGATCAAACCCTTTGTACTGCCAAGCCAAAGATGATACTGCTAAAGATTATAACTAACAGTACTAACTGAGTTAGTACTGCTAATGGAAAGTTAGTACTGTCAGAGTATAACTGAAGACTGCTGATGGAAGAAGGTACTTCCAAGGTTATGAAGATGTGTATTGTGATAAGTATAGAAGATATTTAGTGTATATCTTATATGTTTAGAAAGATACGTATATTGTAGAATTATAGTTATCTTGTAAAGGACTCCTTGTGGCTATAAAAGGAGGTCCTAGGTTAAGGTGTTATATACTCTCTAGAATATGTTCTTTAAAGCTTCAAGGTTGTAAACCCTAGTACTAAGCAAGAGTACTCGTATTATTGAGTTAATAATATTGAAATGTTTTGGTGAATTGTTCTTGTTAATATAATACAGTTTACTGTTTCATTGTTTACTGTTACATTATAATTCTTCTAAATATTGAAGAGTAGATTCTGCATACTCTTTGATATCATTCAAAGTTTCTAATACAAGCTCAAGTGTTAAGGATTAACATTCTCTTTTCAATGATTATTCTCACTTAGATCTCTTTAAAAAAGGGTAAATTGCAAATTTAATCCCTAAAGTAGCCCAAAAACGCAAAAAATACACCGAGACAAAAAGTGTTGCAAAAACGACATTAATGTTTCATTTTTTTGCAAAACAGCCACCGAGAGCGACTTTTTGCTAACGCCCGTTAGTTATCCCGTTAGTCAAGGGTAAATACATATGAAATGACTAATATACCCCTTCATCTTCAGATACAATCCTCATTGGCTCCGCCGCCCTAACTCGTTACCACACTAACCCGACCACCTATTCAGATACAATCCTCATTGACGTATAGTTCCGGTTATATTACAGCGATCGTCCTTGCCTTTGCAAAATACGGTAAAGAAGGTACATTTGTTGTTAATGTTATGGATTTATAATTGTAGGTGGTCATATGGGAAATGTGAAAGAAGTAGAGGTGGATACTGAAACAGAAGAAGAGAGTGGCGAGAGTGGTTCAGAGGATTTGGATTATAATCCAAATAATGATGAAGTGTTTGATGATGATGATGAGCATATACTTGAAGATGTTCCCGTAAGTAAGTATAATATGCTATGCACTAAACATCATTTAAGTATACCTGTTTTTACGGAGCATTATGCACTGCTTAGAGAGTATGCCCAAGAGTTGGTTAATCAAAATCCAGGCACAACTGTTAGGATTGATGTACAGCTAGAACCAAATTCAGAGTCTTCAACAAGAACTTTTAGAAGGGTGTATGTGTGTTTGGGAGCTCTGAAACAAGGTTTCAAAGCTTGTGGCAGAGAATTCTTAGGATTAGATGGATGCTTCATGTCAGGTCCTGTGTTAAGCAGAGACTGATACAAGCCATTGCTAGTGTGTTTCCAAGTGCTGAACACAGGTTCTGTGTTAAGCATATTCATGAGGATATGAAGTCACATTTTAAAGGAGATGTTTACAAGGACATGCTTTGGAAGGCAGCTAGAGCCACTACTGTTGTTGAATTCAACAAAGAGATGGCTCATCTCAAGTATTACAATTCTGCTGCTTATGATTGGTTGATCAAGATTCCAGCTGAACAATGGAGCAGATCACATTTTTCAGGTAATTCATTAACTTGCACTGGACAAAAGCATACTGATAATTGATCATATACTTATATAATGTGTGATTTGTTTAACATGCAGAGCCCAATGTGGTCTACTCTTAAACAACATATGTGAGGTGTTCAATAGGCAGCTATATGATGTCAGAGATCGACCTATCATTACTTGTCTTGAATATATCAGAGAGTATTTGATGAAGAGGATTGTAGAAGTTCAGCAACTAATAGAAAAGAATGTTGGACAACTTACTCCTATTGTGAAAGCCATGTTTGATGCTATAAAAAAAAAGCCGCTGATTGCGTTGTTCAATGGATTGAAGGTTCTTTATATCAAGTAACTATGCCTTACGAGGATCAGTATGTTGTTAACATGGATACAAAGGAGTGTTGTTGTACGAAGTGGGAGCTGACTGGAATACCATGTAAACATGTTGTGGCTGCAATAAACCACATGATCGACAATGAAACATGGTTTGGTATACCTGAAGAGTGGGTTCATGCTGCTTACAGACAAGAAACATGGGCACGTATATACTCATTCAAGATTAATGGTTATAGTGGCAGCGAATTCTGGCAAAGATTTGAGTCTACATCAGTTATAATACCACCCATTCACAAACCTCAAGTTGACAGGCCACCAAAGAAGAGGAAGAAGCCGGTTGATGAGCTTGCAAGTCAAAGTTGTTCAGTTGTTATGCAGTGATGTTTGAACAATAGAAATTCTGTTAACTTTCATGTCTTTTGGATTATATGTTTCAACTCTTTGTTTGTTGTTAATGTCTTTAAAACAATGTTATGTGTCTATCTTTGTTTAATCATGTTATGTATTGAGAAGTGGGGACTCTAAGAAGGACATTGGGTCAAAATCCAAACTGACCCAAAACATTGACATTCTAATGTCAACTGTCATATAGTGTATCTAATGTGTGTATTTGGCTGGAAATCATGCAAATGTAGTCAAAACTCAGGACTCCCATTTACCAATTGCATTTTGACTTTCCAAAGTCAAACTGCACATGTTAAATGAGAATTATGTATACACTCATGCCACATTTACCAATTACATTTTGACTTTCCAAAGTCAAACTGCAAATGTTAAATGGGAGTTATGTATACACTCATGCCAAACTGCAAATGTTCCCTAAAGGGGTGTTTGGGAGAAGGAGATAAGACAACTCTGCACCATTTACCAATTACATTTAGAATGTATGTTACTATGATTTTGTATCAGCTATATGATCTTGTTCATATAAGGCTGCTGTGAATATCCATGTACTTTGCTGATTCTTAAGTTAATAAAATTTACCATTTCAGGAAAAGAAAACAAAAAACAATTCATCACTTTAGCAATTTACTAGAAAAATAGATCAGTAAGATAAAGAACGAACATTTTGATTGATGATAATAGAGTTCACAACCATTACATATGGAATATCATCTAAACACACACTTAGTTAGAAGTTAGAACCGCTACTTTCCGCATCACCCCTTTCCTTCTTTTTCTTCTTTTCCTTCACATCCTTTACATGCTTAAACACAGCTTCAAGATATGAAATCCTCCTTTCCATATCATCAACCTTTGGTATCCTGGTATCCGCAGCCTCTTGCTTCTCCTCCAGTGTATCACCCAAAAACGCTTCATAGTAGTCATCTTGTTTCCTCAGCCAATTCAGAATCTGTTTTCTCAACTCCTTAGGTATCTTCCTATACGAACCATACTCACAAATTGGTTCAACGCCAAATCCATCAAGAACTAAATCAGTTAGATAATAGTTGTTTAAAACTTTTGCTCACTCCTTTTCTTCATACCCAATGTAGATAGCCTTCCCTTTATCACTGTTTGCCATCGTCAGTGGTTTTGTTCGTTGTGATTATGTGTGTTTTGGGGGAAAACAGATTTGGGATATGTGTGTGTCAGTGTGTGGTTTGGTGCATTTAAATAAGCGGGATGGAGACAGAAATGAGTAGTCCCTATGCAATCGCTTCGGTTGCAAATTTAGTCATTGAAAAAAAGTCCCCACCATTCTCACCTAATTTTTCCAGCTAAGCTTTCTCTCTCTACTAAAGTACAACAAAACCACCACTAAAATCTCACATCCACAAAGTTTAAAAAAAAATTTAGTTTACTCTAAGAAAAATATATGGTTTGTATGTGTAATGTTTGGTAAGTTTGAGGGGCTTAATATAAGTTTCATAATATGGGTAAATAGTGAGTTTAATAGTGGGTGGTTTATGTACTAAAGTAGGTTTGAGTATTCAATTATTCACATATTTTATGCCTAGTTAAAATACATTCATTGTAAAATCATGTTACTGTATTTTTGGATCTTCTATTTGACTATGAGTCAGCCTTGATTGTTTATATGGTACCATTATTAAAAAATCGATGTTACGAATGTAGGTCATCAAATAATCAAAATGTTACACTAGTATGTGTACGTGAAATGTTGCTTTGACGTGTAACTAATATTTATGTACTAGACAATTTTTAAAATTTTATAGAGGGCTGTGCATGTTGCTTAATCAGGCCGTCTCACATAAGGTAGAGGTTAATCTACAAATGTGCCGAGTTTCACTCGAGCTTGACAAAGCTATGCGCGAATGTGTAGTTAGACTGAATTGAACTCAACTCGACAGTGCAACGAGTTCTCTTAGTTGATATGTAATCGAGTTCGGTTTATGGGCAGCTGCTAGAAACTATCCATTACAACTATGCATATGGTATATGTTCATTACATCAAATTTGATTCCAAGCTTGTTTTTTTTGTATTAAAACTTGAACTTAATAAAGTTTAACACTGTGGTTTTAGCTCAACTAATTCGGCAAATGGTGGGCTCTATTAGTTTGTAGATTTCAATATACTCAAGAATTAATGTTAAAGGCTGGATTATAAATATAGAATCGTGGTCCAAGTTTCAAAATTCGTCATAATTAAAAAACAAGCATAATTTCGAAATTTGTATCCGGTATCCACAGGATATACACATCCACACATACATATATATTTACTGTAGTTCTGTAGTTGTTTATGTCTTATAGGTTTGATCAAATTATCTTTGATTGAGACATCATATAATTGCAATTAAAATTCAAAAATGTAGCAAGTGATGACTAGCATCACTATCGCTAAGTCAGTGCAAAATCACTTTTTATTCCATCACCAAACAAGTGTTATTAAACCACCAATATTACTACCCAAACATCCCCACTTAGATAGCTTAAACACAAACATACCGCATATAGTTACACAAACACACACAACAAACATCACAAGTAGGTCTTGCCGAATACCAACATCTCAACAAAACTGTCATATGACACGTCGTTGAGGGATTGTATTTTAAGAGAGACACGTCATTGATGGGAAAGATGCGTCTTAGATCCCTCAGTTACACCCAACATAAGGATATTACATCCATCATATGGATTATTTTTAGTAACATAAAACTGCCGATTTTGAAGTAAATAACTCCTTTTTCAATTTTCAAGAAATGTGTAAACATTTTGTGTTACAAGTCTACTTATAGGCCGTCCATTTCCATAAACGAATAAACATACGAGGTTTTTTGTTTTCGTGTTCAGGTTATCTGTAATGATTAGTATTTAACTCCTGTATATCCGGGTTAGATCCAAATATAATGTGATTCTGCCGATGTTGATATGCATTCGTAGAAGCCTAAATATCTATACACTAATACGGATCGAGTACGTAACTATGTGATGATAAAAACTAAAGACAGTAGATTCAAAAATTTTAAAAATTGGATGGGGTTGATTGAAACGAAAAAACAAGGAAAAAGAAGACAAAGAATTACGTCGGTACATGCAGAGATATAGAACAAGCCCCACAAGGATACTGCCACGTGTACATTTGGAACATGCAGCCATGTTGTGTTCCCCCTTGGATACTTTTTTTTTATTAATTTTTAACATTAATAAAAATATATTTCAACTTGAAAATAATTTTGGTTTGATGAATCCTATGCACTTTTGCCTTCACACGTTCGCATAGTATTTAACTAGTTAGGCAGGACCGCAGGACGTAGTAACACGCAGATCATAACTCATAAGATCGCATTTATCATCGTCATTTTAGTGTTAAATTAGTTTTCCCTTTTTAGAGTTAACTTTATCATTAATTTAATGTAATAAAACAACTAACTTACTAGAATATCTCACTTGAACACAAATACACCCCACCAAAACACGCACACACACTACACGTCTCAATCTTGATATCGACCGAGTTTTCATTTTTGTTGGTTGAAGACGCGTGCTCAAAACGAGCCGTAAAAACGCCGACGCGTCTTGGATGGTCCAAGACTCGGTCATGACACCCTTATTACGTCCAGTAATTCTGATATAGACTTTTATGGTACAAACGGGTTTGTTTTGATTTATGTATTGCTTTTAACGTGTTAGATTTAGAAATCTAATAATTCGATGGAGGTTGGAATTATGTCTAGAAGCTTACATTTTTAGTTGTTGCGTGGAACCGTCTTGGAACAAATACCTGTTTAATGTTTTGATTTATCCAACTTTTGCTGCTCACACATGCCGAATTTAAACCATCTACCTTGAGTCGAGAGACCCTCTTTGGAAGTATAG